>NW_026844478.1:21890403-21991689 GCF_025583915.1 Anolis sagrei ordinatus
ACCATCAAACTAACCATACATGTCAAGTGGGACAATTTCCAGCCCTTTCTTGGATGCACACCTTTTATAGCTTATCGAATGATAACCTTGCAAATTTACAAAAATTCACCATGATGCCAACAAATCCCAAAAGATGCCAGTTTCCAAATATAAGGGAGTCATGGTGATTTACTGTATATACTCGAGTATAAGCCTAGTTTTTCAGCCCCCTTTTTAGGCTGAACAAGCCCCCATTAGCTTATACTTGAGTCAAGGTTATTTATTATTTTACTTGGTAATTAGTATTATTTTTATTACATTAATTATTTAATCCATTTATATATATATATATATATATATATATATATATATCAGAGGTAGGAGCCCCCGATGGCGCAGTGGGTTAAACCCCTGTGCTGGCAGGACTGAAGACCGACAGGTCGCAGGTTCGAATCCGGGGAGAGGCGGATGAGCTCCCTCTATCAGCTCCAGCTCCTCATGCGGGGACATGAGAGAAGCCTCCCACAAGGATGATAAAACATCAGAAATCATCCGGGCGTCCCCTGGGCAACGTCCTTGCAGACGGCCAATTCTCTCACAACAAGCGACTTGCAGTTTCTCAAATCATTCCTGACACGACCAAAAAAATTATTTTTAATACATTTACATTATTTGACTCTATTATTATTATTATTATTATTATTATTATTATTATTATTATTGCATGTATTATTTGACTCTATTATTATTATTATTATTATGTGTTATTTTTCTCTGTTATTGTTATTACATTTATTACTTTATTATTAATAATACATTATTATTTTACTCTATGCATTATTGTTACTAGCCATCCTCTGCCACGCGTTGCTGCGGCCCACTCTGGTGGTCATGGGGGTTCTGTGTGGGAGGTTTGGTTCAATTCTCTCATTGGTGGGGTTCAGAATGCTCTGTGATTGTAGGTGAACTATAAATCCCAGCAACTACAACTCCCAAATGTCAAGATTCTATTTTCCCCAAACTCCACCAGTGTTCACATTTGGGCATATTGAGTATTCGTGTAGAGTTTGGTTCAGATCCATCATTGTTTGGGTCCACAGTGATCTCTGGATGTAAGTGAACTACAACTCCCAAACTCAAGTTCAATACCCACCAGAACCTTCCAGTATTTTCTGTTGGTCATGGGAGAGCTGTGTGCCAAGTTTGGTTCAATTCCATCGTTGGTGGGGTTAAGAATGCTGTTTGATTGTAGGTGAACTATAAATCCCAACAAATACAACTCCCAAATGACAAAATCAATTTTTTGATTGAAGTTGTTAAATTGGGTTGTTAAGTGTTTTGTGTCCAAATTTGGTGCCAATTCGTTCAGTGGTTTTTGAGTTCTGTTAATCCCACAAACAAACATTACATTTTTATTTATATAGATTACATTTATAATTTTACTCTTTATTATTAAAAATGCATTTATTATTTTACTCTATTTTTCTTATTACATTTATTATTTTACTCTATTATTACTGTTATTATTATATCTCCATTATTTTAGTCTATTATTATTATTATTATTATTAGTAGTAGTAGTAGTAGTAGTACATTTCTTATTTTATTCTTTTTATTATCATTGGAAGGATAACTAAGCACATTTACACGGAAGAAGGTTAGAATAATGGTTTAATCAGAGTTGCACAGTCTTATTTTAAATTAAAGTTTTATGGAAATGTTCAAAGACATTTAATCCACTGATGCCTCAATTAATGTAATTTTATTGATATCTATTTTTATTTTGAAATTTACCAGTAGCTGCTGCATTTCCCACCCTTGGCTCATACTCAAATCAATCCGTTTTCCCAGTTTTTTGTGGTAAAATTAGGTGCTTCGGCTTGTATTCGGGCCGGCTTATACTTGAATATATATGGTATATTTCATGATGGTAACGTGTTACAATTACATTAAAAGTTTCAAATGGTTTAATGACTTCTGAAATATGTTTTGTCGTGAACCAGAAGCCTTAAAGTCAGCAAGGGGTAGAAGTCAGCACTTACAGGATTCCAGTCGGTAGAAGCATGGAAGTACAACAATCTGCAGTCCCAGGACCCAAGGCGACAGTAAAGGCAGCAATAAAGTCCCAAGCCCAATACAACACTTTGCCTACTGCAAAGTTCCAATAGTTTGATGCCTTTCTTTTATCCTATAACTCCTCATCAGAGGTGGAGCTGGACTCCACCCTGTCATCTCAAGAGCTTTTGCTTCCACAGTTGCTCACTACGGGCCGTCCCTCCAGCTTTTCCAGCATCTATCAAGACTTAGATCACCCCAAGTATTTCCAGGTTGCCAGTCTCCCGAGAACCCTTCAAACCCCTCACTTGATGTGGGTTGCGAACATATGTCCCTGATCTCTTGTACATGGGTCCAGTCCAGCCCATCCTCCTCCCCATTATCACTCTCAGTCCCATCACTCCCCGTGAACCCCATAAAGTCTTCTTCCTCATAAAGTCTCCATAAAGTTCCCCATAAAGTCTTCCTCAGACTCAGAGTATTAAGTATTTCATGGATCCACTTCCTTTCGTGTTCTTCATCTGACTCTTGCTCCTGAGTAACCCGTTTCAATCCTCTACTCCCATCTCCCTCCTCCTCCATCTCTGGGTCTGTAAAACCTTCAAATGACTCAGTATCAGTAGGTGTCATGAATATCTCCCTAATTTGCTTCCGTTGCTGCTCTTGATCCAGCACCTGAGCAGCCCTCTTTCCCCTTCTACTACTAGTAGTAGCTTGATCAGCACACTGTACTACAATATGTTTTCCCAGTTTTTTTGGAGGGGAGGTTGTGGTAACATTAGGTGCTTGGGCTTATATTCAAGCCGGTTTATACTCGAGTATATATGGTAATGTTTATCTGATCTTCAAAATATCATCTTTCTTTTTTCAAAAAGTCCTGCCAATTAAAACAATTACAATATATTTAAATAAAGACATAGTTTTCAGTTTTTTATTTTCTTACAAAAACCGTGCAGAGGTCACCTTCTGAACTGAGACCAGAACAGTCAACAGGAAATTGAATGTAGAATGTGCATCTCTCCTTAAAAGTTGCCATCAAATTATATCTGTCTAGGAGGTTATAAACAACATCCACATATTACACTAATGCTAGCACCAAGGCCTAGGACTTTTCCCCTTCTCTCTCTGCCACAGTCTCTTGAAAGCCAGCTTTTGTTTGCTTTCCTGTTACATAATGCACTGCAAAGCTAATGCATTACTCGCTAAATAGCATTCAGTTACTGGAAAAGTACACACAGAAAATGACCTTCTCTGGGCAGACATCCTTTGCCAGGACTAATTAAGATACTTGCTTGAAGTCAGTCTCTTACATCCTTCCTAAAGTATGTGGTTGATAACGAGATACAGAAGACGAAGAAGAAACCTTGAGGGCAAAGATGCACCTTGTGCTAGGCATCCCATTAAAATGATTTCTAATAGCAGTATCTGTTTTGTCCAGAGCTCTACTAAATATCAAAATATAACATAAAGTAGACAAGGACCTGTACAAGGACCAAGTAGCAACAGTCAGAACTGACCACGGAACAACAGACTGGTTCAAGATTGGGAAAGGCGTACGGCAAAGCTGCATACTCTCACCCAACCTTTTTAACTTGTATGCAGAACACATCATGCGATGTGCGGGGCTTGAGGAATGCAAAGCTGGGGTGAAAAATGCTGGAAGAAACATTAACAACCTCAGATATGCAGATGACACCACTCTGATGGCCGAAAGCGAGGAGGAGCTGAGGAGCCTTCTAATCAAGATGAAAGAAGAAAGCGCAAAAGCTGGGTTGCAGCTAAACATAAAAAAAACCAAGATTATGGCAACAAGAATGATTGACAACTGGAAATAGAGGGAGAAAATGTGGAGGCCGTGACAGGGTTTGTATTTCTAGGTGCAAAGATGACTGCAGATGCAGACTGTGGCCAGGAAATCAGAAGACGCTTCCTTCTTGGGAGGAGAGCAATGTCCAATCTCGATAAAATAGTAAAGAGTAGAGACATCACACTGGCAACAGTCTTCAAAGGCAGCCCCACGTAGAGCGAGTTGCACTAATCTATTCGGGATGTAACCAGAGCGTGGACGACCATGGCCATATCAGACTTCCCAAGGTATGGGTGCAGCTGGTGCATGAGTTTTAACTGTGCAAAAGCTTCCCTGGCCACCGCCGAAACCTGGGGTTCCAGGCTCAGCGATGTATCCAGGATCACTCCCAACTTGACCTTGAAGGAGCTGGGGGTGGCCACGGTTGACAAGGAGCTCTGGCATGGGCTGGTCCATGACTTGGACCAAGACTTGGAAGTGACTGAACAAATAGACAATAACAACATTATTCTGAAACCATTTAGAGAGTGGAAAATGCAAGAGAATCTTGAGGAGAAGAAGAGAAATGGGCGGGAGAAGCTTATTGTCCATGTTTTCCTGCTGATTTCATCTTCTTTCATATGCATACAAGTGATGAATAACTTGGATAACTTAAGCATAGAATTAAACCATGGATTGTTTGACCCCACAATTGCCTATATCAATTCTGCTTCGACTATAGCCAAGCCAAACTTTTTATTCTTACGTTACCATGCTATCTGCTGGTGAGATAATATGGGAGCACTTGCACAATATTTAGATGTGAGGTGAAATACAATTCAGCATTGTTGCCAGGCAAAGCTTTTCACAGCCGCTGCCGACTGGGAAATACTATTTTGTGCCAGGAGTTTCTGCAAATAATACTGTGTCATCATGTTTCTTTATTCCCACATCACCACAAGCCATTGCTCTTTGAGAAGACCTTTCCTTGTTACTACTGCTCCGAAACTGGCAGCAGAGTTGCTCCCTCCCTCTATTCTGAGGATTTTTGGCCCAAGTGTAGTTAAAACACTCAATGCCTGAACACAATCCTATTACATTTGTTGTCGCTGCTGCTTTTGCAGTTATTCAGATTTTGCTGTAAGCTTCTCTTTATCCCATCAGACCAGAGAGAGAGCAATAGCAATATCAATGTATGGATTCCCCCTTCTGCCATGGATATTAATTAGGGATGTACGGTTCATAAAAATGGTACAAAAGTAATTACAAAACTGGGGGCCACTGGTGCTTCATTTCTTTATTACTTTCTAATGAGAGTAATGAATTTTTGTTACTATTTCATTATACGAGTAATTGTTAATAATTGAATGACTATAATTGCGGGAACTTTAGGGGTTCATCTCTCCCTCATTTTTAAAGCTATTGAAGCAAAACTTACTACAATGTTAGGACACATTTACCCCTGTTAGTCCACCAAATTTCAGAATGTTTCACTTTTCCACGGATTTTTGATTAATTTTCAAAAATTTAATTGTGTGGTCCTTACTTTGAAAGTAGTTCAAAGTAAATAACTGATTGGTACTTTCTGATGCTGATTGTCATATGTTCCATAGTTGGTGGTGGTTGGTGGTAGTAGACCTGGCAGTTGGTGATGGAAGGGTTAATGTAAGTTTTGGTTCTAAAGGGCTGAGTAGTTTGTAAGTCACAGTTTACAGGTAAAAGCAATTAAGGGTGGAGGCATGCAAGGGATAGGTTGCAGCTGGGTGTTACTGAATTTAAGGAGCTCACCTTGGGACTGATCTTTGGGAGAAAAGTATCTGTTGCATTTTGGTGGTGGAGTACTGCTGGTTTTTCTCCCAGGTCTGTTGGATTTTTGGTATCCTGACCTGTCTCCTGTAATCTTGGAACCCTAGAACCTTGTACCTTTGGACTGGCTTTTGACTATGGTATAAACTCTTGATCCCTGGACTCTCTTATTGAACTCTCGGCATTTGACCATTGGACTGGACCCTTTTGACTATGAAGTTATTTTTGCTATCAGTTTTTGTTTATTCTGTTGTTGTTCATTCGTTCAGTCATCTCCAACTCTTTGTGACCTCATGGACCAGCCCACGCCAGAGCTCCCTGTCGGCCGTCACCACCCCCAGCTCCTTCAAGCTCCTTATTCTGTAGCTGCGTGCTATCTTTGTGTTTTATATTTTGGACTATAAAAACAGCCAGCAAGTAAGTGCTGTTTTAATTAAACTGCTTGTTTAAACTGGGAGTTTTGATTAATCTCTACCTAAACAAGGTAGAGCCCTGGCATTTTCCAAACTGATGAAGTTTGGAAAATGTAATTTAGGGCAGGGAATTTTGACTGGGAGCCAAAATTTTCTGGGGAAACCATCCAATCAAAAGCATACTGGAACATCCATGTTTTTACGTCTTTACAAAAGATTGACAGGGTGGGCACCAGCCTAACTTCCCTGGAGAGAGAATTCCAAAGCAAGGGGCCAACACTGAGAAGACTCTCTCCCTCGTCCCCACCAACTGAACTTATGTTGGAGGTGGAAGTAAGAGGGAAGCCTCATCAGAGGAACTTAGAGATCGCACAGGTTCGTAGGGGAAAATGTGATTGTGATTGTAGCTGGGAGCTTAATGCAAAAATATTTCCATATTTCTAATTCCTGGCTAATAATATATTTTGGACACTTTTCCAAACAATTAATTAGTATCATTTGGGAACATGTACTCAACCAATTACCTTTGATTTATTACTGTTGACATTAAGGCAAATCTGTCACAGGGTTTCTTTGTAGAACTTGTTCATGTAGTCGATGATAACAATGAGGATACTTAAATTATTATTTTTAACTAGCTGTACCCTCCGCTCGTTGCTGTGGCCACCCTTCCCTCTCTCTTTCTCTCCTTCTTTCTTTCTCTCCTTCTTTCTTTCTCTCCTTCCTTCCTTCCTTCCTTCCTTCCTTCCTTCCTTCCTTCCTTCCTTCCTCCCTTTTCTACCTCTTTCCTTCCTTCCCCACCCCCTTTTTCTTTCTCTCCTTTCTTCCTTTTCTACCTATTCTTGGACTGCAACTCCCAGCAGTCCTCCTGATTGATCTATCTACCTACTATCTCTCTCTCTCTAATCTATATATTTTATCTATCTAGAGGATTGCTGGAAGCTGCAGTTCAGGAATAGGAAATGGGAAATATGTACTGATTAGGATGCTCTCAAAGAAACCCAAGGAGAACCAGTGCATTTGGAGCATCCTCCTCCCCTAAAGGGCCTAGTCTAGGGGATCCTGGGATCTGTCATTTTTGCACATGCACTGTATCACCATTTAGATTGGGGGGTGGGGGGGGTTAAGTCCTTTCCACTATATTTTGGGAGGGGTTTATGAGTGATGGTCACTCGTTGGTCTGTGAAGGGTGTAGTGTCCAAATTTCATATCCATTCGCCCAATGGTTTTTGAGTTGTGTTAATTCCACAAACAAACACTACATTTGTATTTATTAGGCTTGGGCGGTTTCGTTCGTTAATTTCGTAATTCGTTATTCGTATTTAAATTAGCTTACGATCCAATATTGAGCCATGCAGGACTACTGTGAGGAGTAATTAGAAATCGAAACAATTTTTCCAATTTATTTCGTATTGTTTTATAATTGTTTCGTAATTGGTTCAAAATTGGTTCGAAATTGTTTCGTAATTGTTTCGTAATTATTTCCGTATGTCTGGTGCAAGTTTTATAGTTGTTGTTTGTTTTATCAGTGATAAAAAATAAATTATCACACCAACAGTCAACAACAGAGGGAGAGGGAAGCTTCAGAAGTTTCAGAAGGGTTTTTTAGCATATTGCGCAATTGCGTCCACCATTAACGAATCAATTCGTAATTTTACCAAATTTCGTAAATTTCAAAAAAATTTAAAGGTAAATTTCGGAATTATTAAAAAAAACGAAACGCAAGGGCCCCCCTAAAAACGAAACGATTTTAGAACCAAATTTTTCCGTAGTTACCCAAGCCTAGTATTTATATAGATAGGAAAGGCACAGTACAGCCATTACCGAATACCTGTAACTACAATTTAACATCACTGGGCTAGTTACACACAAAGTCAACCAGTCCAGGAACCATTGCATTTTTCAGCACACATAATTACTCTCTTCGAACATAACTGGTACATTTGTCTTTGGTTTAGAAATACCAAAGTGGGAACAATTTTTAGAGAGGAAAATACTCTACATTCTTCTGTTATCTCTTTTCAGATTCTTAAGTGGTGAGGGGGTTTTTTTGTTCAAGAACATTTTTTGAAGATGTCTTCATTGTACAAATCCCTGGAGTTCATCTACACTTTTGAATAAAGCTGCTTCCTTTGCTGTTATGACATTTTTCTGAAAAGGGATGCTACCATGAGGAACAAAACAGCCCCCTCCCAATCCAAGAAGTATGGAAAGACAGCCTAGAGTAAGGACTGGAGGATGCAATTTTATTCCTGCTGATTCCTTTGTTGATCTCTGTTTGTCGAAGATTACCCTTGAGACTGATCCATAGGTCACCAGAAAGCCCCTTCCTGTGTGTTGTTCTGGTCAAAGGTCTGACAGTAAGATGCTGAATTGAAAAGGATGCTTGCTTTGTCGTTGATTTTTTGGACAGTCCCCAAGAACTCAGTAGTTGAAAACCCAACGGGCCAAGTCTAGTGTTTAATTGTTTGTACTTCTGTTTGCGCAGAAACTTACCTGTGGAGGAAAGCAAGAGTCATAGCCATCTTGAAAACAGGCAAAGACTGTCATGATCCAAAAAACTAGAGACCAATCTCCTTGTTATGCCATCTTCACAGATTTTTTCCATAATTCTGTGCAAAATAAGTTCTGGTGAGACTTATTTTGCACAGAATTATGGAAAAATATGTATGATTCCACAGCAAGCTGGCTTCAGGAAAGGCAAAAGCTGCACACCTTTTGAACTGGGTTATCTGAATCCATACTACCATATATTCCAGCTCAAAGCAGAAAATGTGGGTTTTTATTCAGCTGTGTGGAAGGGGCCTAAGAAATATATCTTAAAATATGGGCTTGAATTCTTATTTTTAGTCCCAACTGGAGTAACACCACTGACTTGGAATCCTTGTGGACAACAAGTAAAACATGAGCCAACAATGTGTGCGGTGGCAAAAAAAAGCCAATGGGATTTTGGCCTGCATCAATAGGAGTCTAGTGTCTAGATCAGTGCTTCTCAACCTGGGGTCTCCAGACTTTTATGGACTTCAGCTCCCAGAAATCCTAACAGCGGTTAAACCGGCTGGGATTTCTGGGAGTTGTAGGCCAAAAACATCTGCGGACCCCAGGTTGAGAACCACTGACCTACATCCAGGGAAGTCATGCTCCCCATCCTCTATTCTGCCTTGGTCAGACCACACCTGGAATCACACTGTGTACAGTTCTGGACACCACTATTGAAGGGAGATGTTGACAAGCTGGAATGTGTCCAGAGGTGAGCAACTAAAATAATCAAGGGTCTGGAGAACAAGCCCTATGAGGAGTGGCTTAAAGAGCTGGGCATGTTTAGCCTGCAGAAGAGAAGAATGAGAGGAGACATGATAGCCATGTATAAATACGTGAGATGAAGTCCTAGGGAGGAGGGAGCAAGCTTGTTTTCTGCTGCCCTGAAGATTAGGGCGCAATGGAGCCATGGCTTCAAACTACAAGAAAGGAGATTCCATCTGAACATGAGGAAGAACTTCCTGACTGTGAGAGTTGTATAGCAGTGGAACTCTCTGCCCCGGAGTGTGGTGGAGGCTCCTTCTTTGGAGGCTTTGAAACAGTGGCTGGATGGCCATCTGTCGGGAGTGCTTTGAATGCGATTTTCCTTCTTCTTGGCAAGGGGTTGGACTGGATGGCCCACAATGTCTCTTCAAACTATGATTCTATGACTTAATTACTGATTAGTATGTCAACATGTAGGTAAGTCCATTGAATCAATGGATCTATTCTAGTTGAGACAAACAAAATCCAGGTTTTGGGGTCTCATTCCTAAAGTACAAAACTATGCTGTAGTTTCTCATTTGTTTTTTTGTCTTCCTCTTAGTATGATTTAAAGTTCTCAGTTTGCAATCTTACCACTGCCTATAATTTCATCTGCTGCTATCAATTCCCTTCGTGCCCTCGGGAGTGCAGAGGGAAGGATAAACACGGCGTTTGCTTCCTCCATTCCACAACCTCATCTCTTATCTTGTACAATTTATCAAAGATTATTGTTCTGGGATCTCTTGCACAAAGGTAGAGTAAAACAAAAGTTTTTTTCCCCCCTTCCTTCTATTATCCATAGTTTACTCTAAAGGCAACAAAGCATGTCTGAATGTGCAAGTCAAAGCAGGGTCAGCCCTGGTTAGTACTTGGATAAGAGCCCCCAGTGCCGCAGTGAGTTAAACCCTTGTGCCAGCAGGACTGAAGACCAACAGGTCGGAAATTTGAATCCAGGGAGAGTATAGATGAGCTCCCTCTGCCAGCTCCAGCTCCCCATGTGGGGACGTGAGGGAAGTCTCCCAGAAAGATGATAAGACATCACAACATCTGGGCGTCCCCTGGTCAATGTCCTTGAAGTCAGCCAATTCCCTCACACCAAAAGTGAGTTTCAGTTTCACAAGTCGCTCCTGACACACACACACACAAACCCCATAAGTCTACTGAGGCTGAAATACTTACTTACTTAGGCAATCCCTCGTAGTCCAAGGATGATGGTCCTCCAAGTGTAATATCCTGGCGGTGGGTCCGTAGGAGACTGTGGAGCCCTATTCTTGATCTGCATCTTCTCCCACAGTGAGGGCATCAGTTTCCAGGTGGAAGGCAGTCCTGGTCGGGGTTGGCTTGACATGCCTTCCTCTTGGCATGTTTCTCTCTTTCACCCTCCATTTGTGCCTCTTCAAATTCTGCAGCACTGCTGGTCACAGCTGACCTCCAACTGGAGCTCTCAAGGGCCAGGGCTTCCCAGTTCTCAGTGTCTATGACAAAGTTTTTAAGGTTGGCTTTAAGCCCGTCTTTAAATCTCTTTTCCTGTRCTCCAACATTCCATTTTCCATTCTTGAGTTCAGAATAGAGGAACTGCTTTGGGAGACGGTGGTCGGGCATCTGGACAACATGGCCAGTCCAATTGGTGACGGAGGACCATCGCTTCAATGCTGGTGGTCTTTGCTTCTTCCAGCACGCTGACATTTGTCTGCTTGTCTTCCCAAGAGATTTGCAGGAATTTCAGAGGCAGCACTGATGGAATCGTTCCAGGAGTTGCATGTGACATCTGTAGACTGTCCACGTTTCACAGGCATATAATAGGGTTGTCCTGTCCTATGGATGTCCTGGTCCTCAAACACTCTCTGCTTCATTCGGAACAATTCTGCACTCGCAGATTTCAGGCGGTATTGTCATTGTTGACTTTTGTGGAGAGGTGGCTGCCAAGGTAGCGGAAACTGTCAACATTTTCTAATGTTACACCATTAACTGTATTTCTGGCACTGAAGAGGGAATGGCAGGTGACTGCTGGAAGAGCACTTTGGTTTTCTCAATGTTTAATGACAGGCCGAGCTTCTCATATGCTTCTGCAAAGGTGTTTAGAGTGGCTTGTAGGTCTTCTTCTGAATGCGCACAGATGAAAAATGAGGCTGAAATATGTCATTGCTCACCTACCAAGAAAACCAAAAAGAAAGTTCCAAAATTCAAACACAATGAAAAAAACACAGAATTAAGCAAATAAATGAAACACTCCCAAAGAAGAAAATGAAAGAGAAGGGCAAGGACCAGATCAGACTACAGGACAGTTGAGCACAGGCTACAAAGAGGCCCAACCACCAACTCAAAGATACAGTGCAAACAGAGAAAGGCAGATCCCCAAAATGAGATTCAAAGTGGCATGCAAAGGCGGCCCTTAAAAACCTCTGGCTCTATCCCATCATGTAATATAATATCTTGGTGGACTGCACCCCATGGGATCACCTCTGGCCACTTGCCATGGAGGTCAACAAAAGTCTACCCTCCCTGCAGTGCCATTGGCATGTCTAGGAAGGCAGTCTGCGAGAGAAAGGAGCCTGCTGCTGTTTAGGTGAGCTCGATTTTCATTTTGCTGTCAATTCTCTCCTTGCTGAAGGCAAGCCATATGTTGTCACCCACGTCGGTATTTAACAGGCCTGTCTTAGTGATGGAGTACTAAGTTCTGGAAGACTGCAGGAGCTTTTATAAAGGATACAGTTGAAAACTGACAAAAAGAAAATGTTACCTCTTTGCTAATTTCACTCTCACTTGGCGCAACCACATCAAAGGAGATACGTTGCCAAAATGGCATTGTTGTGTGATTAATGCAGCTTAAATTTATCAGTTTGTTATGAATTATCAGGTAGTCCACCATCTTGTTCAAGCCCTTTTTTGAGCCAATAACTCACAAAGAATTGAGAAAGTCTGTTTGAATAATAAGAAAAACTATTATGAGTTAATGGGTAGCACAGGATGAAGAAAATAGGTAAAATCATTCTATTGTCGAAGGTTTTCATGGCTGGAATCACTGGGTTGTTGTAGGTTTTTCCGGGTTATATGTCCATGTTCTAGAGGCATTCTCTCCTGACGTTTCACCTGCATCTATGGCAAGCATTCTCAGAGGTAGTGAGGTCTGTTGGAACTAGGAAAAAGGGTTTATATATCTGTGGAATGACCAGGGTGGGGCAAAGAACTCTTGTCTGCTGGAGCTAGGTGTGTGAATGTTTCAATTGATCACCTTGATTAGCATTTGATGGCTTGGAGTGCCTGGGGGAATCTTTTGTTGAGAGGTGATTAGATGTGCCTGATTTTTTACTCTCTGTTGTTTTGCTGTTGTAATTTTAGGGTTTTTTTTAATATTGGTAGCCAGATTGTGTTCATTTTCATGGTTTCCTCCTTTCTGTTGAAATTATCCACATGCTTGTGGATTTCAATGCCTTCTCTGTGTAGTCTGACTTGGAGGTTGTGAGAGTGGTCCATCATTTCTGTGTTCTCCAATAGTATGCTGTGTCCAGGTTGAAAGAAACCATGAAAATGAACAAAATCTGGCTACCAATATTTTAAAAAAAACCAACCCCCCCCCCTAAAATGTCATATTCCAAAGCCAGGTCTTTGTTAGTTTCCTAAAGGTCAGGAGGGAGGGAGCAGATTTAATCTCTAGTGGGAGGGAGTTCCAAAGCCGAGGAGCCACCACCAAGAAGGCCCTGTCCCTCGTTCCCACCAACAGCGATTGCGAAGTTGGTGGGACCAAGAGCAGGGCCCCTCCAGAAGATCTTAATAACCTTGATGGTTCATAGGGGAGAATCCATTCAGACAGGTAAACTGGGCCGGAGTCGTTTAGGGCTTTATAGGTCAAAACCAGCACTTTGAATTGTGTTCGGAAGCTACTCGGTAGCCAGTGGAGCTGGCGTAACAGAGGGGTCGCATGATCTCTGTACCCCGCTCCTGTTAGCAATCTGGCTGCCGCTATTGTTATTGTTATAAGAACAATAACAAATGTTGGAAATGCAGGGAGGACTTGGGGACTTTCTTCCACTCCTGATGGCGCTGTAAGGAAATAAAGAAATTATGGAACAAAATACATGAATATGCACATCCCCAAAATTCTGAGAGTGCCTTGGACCGCAAGAAGATCCAACCAGTCCATACTCCAGGAAATAAAGCCCGACTGCTCATTGGAGGGAAGGATATTAGAGGCAAAGAGGAAGTCCTTTGGCCACATCATGAGGAGACAGGAAAGCTTGGAGAAGAGAATGATGCTGGGGAAAGTGGAAGGGAAAAGGAAGAGGGGCCAGCCAAGGACAAGATGGATGGATGGCATCCTTGAAGTGACTGGCTTGACTCTGAAAGAGCTGGGGGTGGTGATGGCCGACAGGGAGCTCTGGCGTGGGCTGATCCATGAGGTCACGAAGATTCGGAAGCGACTGAACGAATAAACAACAAAGCACATCCCTAAAAGCCAATTAGTGTTATATCCAGGGGCAGCTCAACCCATTACGCAAAGTAAGCATTTACAGTATAGTTGATTTTGCCCAGGGGCACTCTTGAGGCACTATTGGGGGAAAATAGACCTTGACATATGCGAGTTGTAGTTACTGGGATGTATAGTTCACCTACAATCAAAGAGCATTCTGAACTCCACCAAAGATTGAATTGAACCAAATATGGCACACAGAACTTCCACAACGAACAGAAAATATATATCAGTGATTGGTTTGGGGGGGGGGGGGGGGTGCCAAAATACTGTTTGCTTACCGTTGAAAATTACCTAGGGCCGCCTCTGGTTATATCTGTACAGAAGAAGCAGTCAGTTGCTCTCTATCACTTGCTCCTGTGCCAAACCCACCACATGTACTCTTAAACTTTTAGCGTGGGTATTGAGAGGGGATGGAGTGCAATTGTTCATGTTACACTGCTCCATATAAAACTATTGTGCTCATGGAGATGAACCTCTGGATTATTATAGCCCAGGTCTTGAAGAATAGGCTAATTTATCAAACAATATCATTCCATTTCCTTAGTCTACTGGTATGCTTCATGCAAGATAAATGTAGTTTAATAAGGACTGCTGCCAGAAAATGTTAACGGCTTTGTTTGGATGTAGCCAGATGTCTGTGACCTCATCAATTTACTCTACCTTGTTATCAAAATGAAAAAGGAGCCTCTTCATTCCTTAAGTCTTTCCCCGAACTGTCTGAAATTTGCCAGGGAGAGTGGAGAGCAGAATGAAAAGTGTATAGGGAAATTTCAGAACAATGAGATCTTCAGGCCTTGCTAAGGGTTGAAAAGAAGGACCCTCCAACCATATGCTAGGCTCATGAACCTCGTAAATCACTCCGCAATTGCATAGTTCAGTGTCCCTGCCAGTCACTTGGCTGGGGAACATTTTAGTTGCAAAAATGCATTTCCTTTCTATTTTCTCATATCACAGTTGCAGTGAAATGACACATTTCTCTTTGCCATTCTTAGAATGTCAGCTTGTGCTCAACACAAATCTTTTAAATCCAGGTTTCATAAAAACAAGACAATGAGCAAAAAGATGGCAGGACAGAAAACAAAAAAGGAATGTTGTAGCTCTTTTAAAAATTCTCATGAACAGAGTATTGGGTTTTTGTGTTTACCTTATTTATGAGGTGTTGAAGCGTTTCTCCAGAGACCTTGATACTCCCCAGATGTCCTTGCTTCAATTGAAGCCCAGCAGAACATGTCATAAGGTAACTCCTCTTTTGGGAAGTGGGCCAGAACAGGAGATGGTGGCAAGACAGAAGGGGAAAGCATGCAGTCACTTTTGGGTGATAAGAGAAGTTCAAAAACATCACGAGAAAAATTCTAAAGCATGTAAAAGATGAAGCAGAAAAATGCAAGCTTTTCTTCCTGGAGAAGAAAACCATTTGGAAATTGAAGGGCAGATTTCATCCCAATTCTAACTTAAATCTTACCCTACAACAGTGTTTCTCAACCTGGGGGTCAGGTTAGGGCTGTCAGAGGGGTCACCAAAGACCATCAGAAAACACAGTATTTACTGTTGGTCATGAGGTTTCTCTGTGGGAAGTTTGGCCCAATGCCATCATTGGTGGAGTTCAGAATGCTCTTTGTTGTGTTGTTGTTCATTCGTTCAGTCGTCTCCGACTCTTCGTGACCTCATGGACCAGCCCACGCCAGAGCTCCCTGTCGGCCGTTACCACCCCCAGCTCCCTCAAGGTCAGTCCAGTCACTTCAAGGATGCCATCATCCATCTTGCCCTTGGTCGGCCCCTCTTCCTTTTGCCTTCCACTTTCCCCAGCATAATTGTCTTCTCTAGGCTTTCCTGTCTCCTCATGATGTGGCCAAAGTACTTCAACTTTGTCTCTAGTATCTTTCCCTCCAGTGAGCAGTCGGTCTTTATTTCCTGGAGGATGGACTGGTTGGATCTTCTCGCAGTCCAAGGCACTCTCAGAACTTTCCTCCAACACCACAGCTCAAAAGCATCGATCTTCCTTCGCTCAGCCTTCCCTAAGGTCCAGCTCTCACATCCGTACGTTACTACAGGGAATACCATGGCTTTGACTAGGCGGATCTTTGTTGCCATTCTGATGTCTCTACTCTTTACTATTTTATCGAGATTGGACATTGCTCTCCTCCCAAGAAGTAAGCGTCTTCTGATTTCCTGTCTACAGTCTGCATCTGCAGTAATCTTTGCACCTAGAAATACAAAGTCTGTCACGGCCTCCACGGTTTCTCCCTCTATTTTCCAGTTGTCAATCATTCTTGTTGCCATAATCTTGGTTTTTTTGACGTTTAGCTGCAACCCGGCTTTTGGCTTTCTTCTTTCACCTTGATTAGAAGGCTCCTCAGCTCCTCCTCGCTTTCGGCCATCAGAGTGGTGTCATCTGCATATCTGAGGTTGTTAATGTTTCTTCCAGCAATTTTCACCCCAGCTTTGCATTCCTCAAGCCCCGCACATCGCATGATGTGTTCTGCATACAAGTTAAAAAGGTTGGGTGAGAGTATGCAGCCTTGCCGTACGCCTTTCCCAATCTTGAACCAGTCTGTTGTTCCATGGTCAGTTCTGACTGTTGCTACTTGGTCCTTGTACAGATTCCGCAGGAGAGAGACAAGGTGGCTTGGGATGCCCATCCCACTAAGAACTTGCCACAATTTATTATGATCCACACAGTCAAAGGCTTTAGAATAGTCAATGAAGCAGAAGTAGATGTTTTTCTGAAACTCCCTGCCTTTCTCCATTATCCAGCGGATATTGGCAATTGGTCTCTCGTTCCTCTGCCTTTTCTAAACCCAGCTTGAACATCTGGCAACTCTCGCTCCATGTATTGCTGGAGTCTTCCTTGCAGGATCTTGAGCATTACCTTACTGGCATGAGAAATAAGGGCCACTGTACGGAAGTTTGAGCAGTCTTTCGCATTTCTCTTTTTTGGTATGGGGATATAAGTTGATTTTTTCCAGTCTGATGGCCATTCTTGTGTTTTCCATATTTGCTGGCAAATGGCATGCATCACCTTGACAGCATCATCTTTTAAGATTTTAAACAGTTCAGCTGGGATCCTGTCATCTCCTGATGCTACTTAAGGCCCATTCAACCTCACTCCTCAGGATGTCTGGTTCTAATTCACTCACCACACCGTCAAAACTATCCTCGATATTATTATCCTTCCTATACAGATCTTCTGTATAGTCTCGCCACCTTCTCTTGATCTCTTCATCTTCTGTTAGGTCCCTGCCATCTTTGTTTCTTATCATACCAATTTTTGCCTGAAATTTACCTCCAATGTTTCTAATTTTCTGGAAGAGGTCTCTTGTCCTTCCTATTCTTTTGTCTTCTTCAACTTCCATGCATTGCTTATTTAAAAATAGTTCCTCATCTCTTCTGGCTAACCTCTGGAATTGCGCATTTAACTGGGCATATCTCCCCTTATCCCTGTTTCCTTTTGCTTTCCTCCTTTCTTGGGCTACTTCCAGTGTCTCAGCAGACAACCATTTTGCCTTCTTGGTTTTCTTTTTCTTTGGGACGTACTTTGTTGCCGCCTCCTGAACAATGTCTCGGACTTCTGTCCATAGTTCTTCTGGGACTCTGTTTACTAAATCTAGTCCTTCAAATCTGTTCTTCACTTCCACTGTGTATTCGCTAGGAATGTTAGTGAGATCATATCTAACTGGTCTGTGTATTTTCCCTGATCTCTTTAGTTTTATTCTAAATTGGCAATAAGAAGTTCGTGATCTGAGCTACAGTCAGCCCCAGGTCTTGTTTTCACCGACTGGATGGATGTCCGCCACCTTTGGCTGCAAAGGATGTAGTCAATCTGATTTCGGTGTTGACCGTCTGGTGAGTTCCATGTGTAAAGCCGTCTTTTAGGTTGTTGGAAGAGAGTATTCGTTATACACAGCGAGTTTTCCTGGCAAAATTCTATCAGCCTGCGTCCCGCTTCATTTTGTTCTCCCAGACCATGCTTGCCTGTGATCCCAGTTGTCATTTGACTTCCCACCTTGGCATTCCAGTCTCCTGTAATGAAAATAATGTCTCTTTTTGGTGTATTATCCAGTAGGTCCTTCAGATCCTCATAGAACTGATCTACTTCTGCTTCTTCAGCAGCTGTGGTTGGGGCGTATATTTGGATCACTGTAATGTTGAAAGGCTTTCCTTGCACTCGAATTGAGATCATTCTGTCATTTTTTGGGTTGTATCCAAGCACCGCTTTAGCGAATTTCTTATTAATTATGAAGGCTACTCCATTTCTTCGATGTTCCTCTTGTCCGCAGTAGTAGATCTGGTGGTCATCTGATGTGAAGTGGCCCATTCCAGTCCACTTCAGTTCGCTGACCCCCAGAATGTCTATCTTTAGTCTTGACATCTCACCAATAACAACATCCAATTTGCCCTGGCTCATAGATCTTACATTCCAGGTTCATATGGTGTGTTGATCTTTAGAGCATCGGATTCGTCGTTCACCTCCAGTACCGTCGGCCGCTAGCCTTCCTTTCGGCTTTGAGCTAGCTGCGTCATCACATCTGGGGCTAGTTGAACTTATCCTCTGCTCCTCCCCAGTAGCATTTTGACCATCTCCCGACCTTGGAGTCCCATCTTCCGATAGCATACTGACATATATCTGGTTGTAGTGGTCATTTAGTTTTCATGGCAAGAATACTGGAGTGGTTTGCCATTGCCTCCCCCAGGGATCACGCTTGGTCTGACCTCTCTGCCACAACCGTCCCGTCTTGGGTGTCCCTTCACGGTTTCGCTCATGACATCATTGAGGTGCTCAAGCTCCAGCGCCCCGACAAGGCGGTGATCCTTTGCTGGAGTCTGTGATTGTAGGTGAACTATAAATCCCAGCAACTACAACTCCCAAATGTCAAGATTCTATTTTCCCCAAACTCACCAGTTTTCAGTGTTGGCATATTGAGTATTCAAACCAAGTTTGGTCCAGATCCATCATTGTTTGAGTCCACAGTGCTCTCTGGATGTAAGTGAACTACAACTCCCAAAACTCAAGGTCAATGCCCACCAAACCCTTCCAGTATTTTCTGTTGATCATGGGAGTTCTGTGTTGCAAGATTGGCTCAATTTCATTGTTGGTGGAGTTCAGAATGCTCTTTGATTGTAGGTGAACTATAAATCCCAGCAACTACAACTCCCAAATGTCAAGGTCTATTTTCCCCAAACTCCACCAGTGTTCACATTTGGGCATATTGAGTATTCATGTCAAGTTTGATCCAGATCCATCATTGTTTGAGTCCACAGTGCTCTCTGGATGCAGGTGAACTACAACTCTAAAACTCAATGCCAATGCCCACCAAACCTTTCCAGTATTTTCTGCTGATCATGGGAGTTCTGTGTGCTAAGTTTGGTTAAATACCATAGCTGGTGGAGTTCAGAATGCTCTTTGATTGTAGGTGAACTACAAACCCCAGCAACTACAACTCCCAAATGACAAAATCAATCCCCCTCCCAACCCCTCCAGTATTCAAATATGGGCATATTGGGTATTTGTGACAAATTTGGTCCAGAGAATGAAAGTCCTTCGTGAATATAAAATAATAGTAGTAAATTCACTGTTGTGAAGGAGAGACAAAAATATTTTTGTGTTTGGGGATCACCACAACATGAAGAACTGCATTAGGGAGTCATGGCATTAGGGAGTTTGAGGAATACCGCCCTACAAGTTTCCAGTGTCAATAGTTTCCTTGTTCAGTGCACAACACCAAGAAGATGAGCATGTGCATCATGTTTCCTTGCTGCTTTTAGTGTTACTTTAGCTAAAAATAATGCAGCTACAAACTGTCGCTTAGTTCAATAGACTTGGGAGCTCTTAATTCCAAGGCTGAACATGGTCCTAAAGTTAATGGCCCATACGTCTGTCTGATGCATAGATTTCTTCAGTATGTCTCTGATCCCTCTATGAGTATTATGCATCGAATAGTCTACTGCATATGGGCTCATTAATTCTCTATTAAACGGAGAGATCATTATTTGATAACAATAGCAACAACTTTCATTTGCCCCTTGGATTAGAGTTTATATGAGGGCAAAGCACATCTATCTGAGGGATTTAGATACTGAAAATGGAACATGTAAGAGAAAGGTAGATGACATATGGCTTATAGAAACAGGTTATGAGAACAGGCAATTCAGAAACAAGAAGTTGCCTGCCATTCAGGATCAAGCTTCCCTGACCATTGATCTTTTATTCAAAATTGGCATTCTTCACACCAAAACTGTTTCAAAATATAAATAAATATTGGGAGACTCAGCCACAGAAGTCTCATATATTTCATCTTTGGTCTGTAACTGTTTGGGCTCTACGAAGGTTGAATGAAAAGTAATGCCTCCACCTTCGTAACTCCTCAACAGATGGCAGTACTGGTATGCAGTAGGCCTGGGTAACAATGGAAAAATTTGTTTCTAAAATCGATTCGTTTTTTGGGGTTTTTTGCGTTTTGTTATTTAAAATAATTACAAAATTTTCCTTTTAAAAAGTTCGATATTTACGAAATTTTGTAAATGTGAAAAAAATTACAAAACATTAACGAATCGATTTCCGAAACAATAACGAATCGATTCGTTAATGGCGGACGCGACCGCGAAATACGCTAAAAAACCTCCAAAAACTTCTGAAGCTTCCCTCTCCCTCTGTTGTTGACTGTTGGTGTGATATTATAATTTTTTTTCACTAATTAAACAAAAAACAACCATAAAACTTGCCCCAGACATGCGGAAATAATAACGAAACGACCTCAAAACAATAACTAAACGAATACAATAACGAAATACGAAGCATTTACAAAACTATTTAAAAATTCGTTTTTTAAAAATTGCTCCAGAATGGTTCGTTATCGTTTTGTAATTGAAAAAATTAACGAATTATTAACGAATTACGAATTAACGAAACGAAACCGCCCAGCCCTTATACAGGTACTGGCTTGTTCCCTTGATGTCTGGCAAGAACACTTTCCCTCTGGGTGGATCATCATCTTTACTCTTGTGGCTTGTTCTTGGTCTTGCAGCTCTTCTGAGGCCTGAGGTTGAGTATCCATTGGCCTGGAGAGCCCAGTTGAGGTGGTTCAGTTCATCTTGGAGGAGGTGGTGTTCACAGATTCTGTGTGTGTGGGTTTTCTGTAAACGGTGTGACTAGGACATCTAGAAAAGGCAGTCTTCCTTCATTTTCTTTTTCCATGGTGAACTGGATGTTTGGGTGGATGATGTTAAGATGGTCCAGGAACACACACAGATAGATATCTACATAAAAACTCCAACCATAACCCAAGTAAAAAAAGAAGCACCATTAAAGCCTTGACAGACCGTGCAAAAAGAATCTGCAAACCCCACCTCCTCCAAGATGAACTGAACCACCTCAACTGGGCTCTCCAGGCCAATGGAGACTCCACCTCAGACATCAGAAGAGCTGCAAGACCAAGAACAAGCCACGAGTAAAGATGAAGATCCACCCAGAGGAAAAGTGTTCTTGCCATACATCAAGGGAACCACTGACCGCATAGGGAAGCTGATGAGGAAACACAACATACAAACAATCTACAGACCCACCAAGAAAATCCAACAAATGCTACGTTCAGCAAAGGACAAGAGGGATCCTCTCACCTCTGCAGGAGTCTACCGTATTCCATGCAGCTGTGGACAAGTCTACAGAGGGACCACCAAACGCAGCAGCATTGCCCAAACACGAATCAAGGAACATGAAAGGCACTGCAGACTACTTCAACCAGAGAAGTCAGCCATAGCAGAGCACCTGATGAATCAACCTGGACACAGCATATTATTTGAGAACACAGAAATGCTGGACCACTCTCACAACCACCATGTCAGACTACACAGAGAAGCCATTGAAATCCACAAGCATGTGGACAATTTCAACAGAAAGGAAGAAACCATGAAAATGAACAAAATCTGGCTACCAGTATTAAAAAACTCAAAAATTACAACAGCAAAACAACAGAGAGTAAACAATCAGGCACATCAAATCACCTCTCAAAGAAAGATTCCCCCAGGCACTTCCAAGCCATTAAATGCTAATCAAGGTGGTCAGTTGAGATATTCACACCTAGCTCCAGCAGACAAAAGTCCTTTGTCCTTTCTGGTCTTTCCACAGATATATAAACCCATTTTCCTACTTCCAACAGACCTCACTAACTCTGAGGATGCTTGCCATAGATGCAGGCGAAACGTCAGGAGAAAATGCCTCTAGAACATGGCCATATAGCCCGAAAAACCTACAACAAGCCAGTGATTCCGGCCATGAAAGCCTTCGACAACACAAGGAAGAGGATGTTATTAAAAAGAACTCTAAAATTAAAACAGCAGAGGAAAAACAATCAGGGACAGCTAATCACCTCTCAACAAAAGATTGCTCCAGGCACTGCCAGGCTATCAAATGCTAATCAAGGTGGTCAGTTGAAACATTCACACCTAGCTCCAGCAGACAAGAGTCCTTTGTCCCACCCTGGTCATTCCACAGATATATAAACCCATTTTCCTCGTTCCAACAGACCTCACTACCTCTGAGGATGCTTGCTATAGATGGAGGCGAAATGTCAGGAGAGAATGCCTCTAGAACATGGCCATATAGCCCAAAAAAACCTACAACAACCCAGTGATTCCGGCCATGAAAGCCTTCAACAATACATTCTTAAAGAAATATTCCTTTTGGGAATCCTTAACCCTATTTTCTGCTTCTATTTGGTTTTTTTGAAACTCATCCTTCTAAAGTGGGCACTTCTGTTCCAAAGATCCTTCCCCCCCTCCCCAAACTCTGGGCATCCAAATGATCAAATACTTTCCTGTCAATTAATGGAAAGGAATTAATGGAAGGAACCCTCTCTCAATGTTTCCCAGTGTGCTCCTGTTGAATAACTTTCCTTTCCTTTGTATGCTGTTCCTATTTCAGGTTATGATTAGCCAACATGCCATTATAAAAACAAATAATAGAAACACAATTATACATCCATTCTCTGTCTTTTCAATAAAAAATTGTGATAAAGTGGGAGAAAATTGAAATGAAGTTTACTAACAAGAGGCAATTTAATGTAATATCTACTTATTACGCGCGTATAGGTGTCACCTCTTTTGTCTGCTGTTTGAAAATGATTTGTGTGAAACAATGCAAGACTCGCTTTTCTAAGTTGTGATTGTGACTATCTAAAATTATTTATATGGAAATATCTGGATCTTTTCAAAGTAACATACAAAGAATGTAGATGAGCCCTTACTTTGAGACCATGCAACATAGTTACCTGAAATCTGGCAAGTTTTGTACCTTGCTGGAATAGCATGGAGCAGTGTTTCTCAATCTGGGGGTCGGGACCCCTAGGTGGGTCATGAGATAGTGTCAGAAGGGTTGCCAAAGACCATCAGAAAACACAGTGTTTTCTGTTGGTCATGGGGGTTCTATGTGGGAAGTTTGGCCCATTCGGTCATTGGTGGGGTTCAGCATGCAGGTGAACTATAAATCCCAGAAACTAAAACTCCCAAATGTCAGGGTCTACAACTCCCAAACTCAAGGTCAATGCCCACCAAAACCTTGTAGTATTTTCTGTTGGTCAGGGGAGTTCTGTGCCCCAAGATTGGTTCAATGCCATATTTGGTGGAGTTCAGAATGCTCCTTGATTGTAGGTGAATTATAAATCCTAGCAATTACAACTCCCAAATGACAAAATCAATTTTTTGAGTGAAGGGCATACATTTGGGTTGTTAGGTTTATGCTGTCCAAATTTGGTGTCAATTGGCCCACTGATTTTTGAGTTCTGTTAATCCCACAAACAAACATTACATCTATCTATCTATCTATCTAGTATCTATCTATCTATCTATCTATCTATCTATCTATCCCAAAGAAGTGGTGTTTTCTGTGCAATAAATACTGTTTTCTCTGTAAACACACCATGGATGAATTATGTACAGAATAAGTCTAACATTGCGAATAAAATTGCATGGGTTTCAAAGACTTCCTTGCAGCAGGCACTACCCACATAATTTGTTGCTTCCTGTGAGAAGAATGCATCCCTAATCTGCAGAAAGCAGAAGCCAGATTAGATCTTAATAGAGACTGTTACAGGTTGTGCACATTTTTATTTGGCTATAAAAGAGTTGGTTTTAGACATTCAAATGGACTTTTAACATTTCTGATGGCTCAAGAACAGGCATCAAAATGGCTGATAATAGCATAGTGTTTGAATGAAAAACAGTGAAGCCACATGCATCAAAATATCAAAGAATCTATAGAAATTCCAGTAGAAAGGGAAAAAAAGATTTTAAATAAATGAATAGAAGCCAGGCTCTAGCCAACTGCATTGGATGAGATCGGTACTTTGTAAGCTACCAGACTTGGACTGTAAGTTAAAGATTTGCTGTTGGAGTTACAAACTGAAGTTTATTTATTCTTTATTTACAGTATTTCTATTCCACCCTTCTCACCCCGCAGGGGACTCGGGGCGGATCGCAATGCACATATACATGGCAAACATTCAGTGCCATAGACACACAACACATATATAGACAGATACACAGAGGCTATTTAACTTTCCAGCTTCATGACGGTATGCTTTGAATTCCAGTCACCGGGGGAGCTGTCGCTTCACCGTCCACTTGTGACACAGATGGAGTACTTCCTCATTCTTTTGCATGCTGCTGGAAAGTTTTATGGTGTCATAGATTAGTTAAATTAGCCTCCCCACATAGGCAGGACCTACATTTTCTACTTGACAGATGCAACTGTATTTTGGGCTGCAAAGGTCGACAGCAAGCTAGACAAATGGTTGGGAGCTTACTCGGACCCGGGTCAACTTCGAACTCATGATCTTTTGGTCAGTAGTGATTTTTAAAGCATTTTTTATTGTACACTCACAAAAAAAAGACATTTTATTAATATTACATAAAAACTGGGGGGAACACTGGGTTTATTAGATAGTAGGAAAAGAGATAAGAAAAGAAAGAAATATATTGGGTGGGGGTGTTGAAAGTTCCGTTGACTTCCATTCTGTGCCTTCGCCAATGTTATTTGTAGTTTTGATTGTAATTATAAAGTTATAGTTTTAGTCTTCTTGCTCTATAAATTCATCTATAGTAAAGAAAAAGGAAAAAGCAGAAAAACCAAAATAAAGATATCAATAAAAAACTCATTGTTAAGTGCTGTTCTGTTTCTTCTCTTTTTTGTATTCATCAAAAAGGGACCAATCTGCCCTTTTTATTGAACTTTCCGAGCTATTCTTCAAAAGAAATGCTAGTTTGTTCATATCTCTAATTACTCTTAATTTATTTATCCAATTGTCAATTTCTGGAATCTTATTTTCCAAAGTTTCGCATAGGAGATTGTTGCTGCCGTTGACATATAAGTAAATAAAATGTTCTTGTTTTGGTCCAAAGTTAATTCCAAGTCCGTAATGCCTAAAAGATAATATTCTGGTTTTCTTGGAAATTACATTCCAAGTATGTTTTGAGACTTATAATTTTCCAGTATTTTTGGGTTCTCTACAAGTCCACCACACATGGAAGAAGCTTCCTTCGTGGTCATGACATTTCTAACAATTTTTCCCCATATTTTTGTACATAAGGCCTATTTTTAGGGGTAATATACCATCTATGAAACATCTTGAGCCAATTTTCTTTTGGATCCATAGCATAGGTATATTTTAATTTCATGTTCCTAATTTGTTCCCATTCATTCAAATGGATGGGGCTTCTAAAAAATTTCCGACCACCTAATCATACCGTTTTTTAATACGTCTGTTTCTGTCAGTAGTGATTTTAATGCAGCTGACTCTCAACCAGCTGCTCCACAACCCAGTCCTTACTGTCCCAGCAAACAAACCAAGGAGAGGTTCATGACTCCTTGTTTCTGGGTATTGTTTGAGAGTGTTTGAGGACTGGGACATCCATAGGGATACCAAGATGCTTGTTTATAAAGCTATTGTCCTCCCAACCCTGCTATATGCCTGCGAGACATGGACAGTCTATAGACGTCACATGCAACTCCTGGAACGATTCCACAACACTGCCTCCAAAAAATCCTGCAAATCTCCTGGGAAGACGAGCGGACAAATGTCAGCATGCTGGAAGAAGCAAAGACCACCAGCATTGAAGCGATGGTCCTCAGCCATCAACTCTGCTGGAACGGCCACATTGTCCAAATGCCTGATCCTTGTCTCCCATAGCAGTTACTCTACTCCGAACTCAAGAATGAGAAACAGAAAGTTGGTGGACAGGAAACGAGATTTAAAGATGGGCTCAAAGCCAACCTTAAAACTGTGCCATAGACACTGAGACCTGGGAAACCTTGGCCTTTGAGTTCTCCAGCTGGAAGTCAGCTGTGACCAGCAGTGCTGCAGAATTTGAAGAGGCTTGAATGGAGGGTGAAAGAGAGAAATGTGCTAAGAGTAAGGTGTGCCAAGCCAACCCCGACTGGGACCGCCTTCCACCTGGAAACCGATGTGCTCACTGCAGGAGAACATGCAGGTCAAGAATAGGGCGCCACAGTCACCTACGGATGCCCGACCACCGTCTCCCAAAGCAGTTGCTCTATTTAAAGAGATTTAAAGACAGGCTCAAAGCCAACCTTAAAAACTCTGGCATATTACTTATTAAATATTACAGACTCAGAATTCACTTCAGATTTAAATAAGGACATTTTATTTACTCATATCTCAACAGCAGCAAGGATATCATTTGCAAAAATTTGGAAAATGGATAAAACAGAAATAGAGGACTGGATAAATAAACTACAAAAAATTAAAGACAAGGACAAATTAACTTTTTTTTGAAGAAAAGCTCGGGAAAACCAATAAAAGAGACAAACTGGTCACGATTTCAAAATTATATGAAGGAAAGATGTTAATTAGGATAAAAATGTAATAAGATTACTCTCTGAGACAATCATTGGCAACGTTTTTTATTACTATTATTATTATCATCAATGTTTTTGTTTTTCTTTTTTCAAGACATGAGAGGAAAAAAGAACTCTCGGAGAGGAATGAGAAGAGATAAATATAGACTCAACAAGATGATACATAATAAGCAAAGGCATAGAATGGAAGTCAAACAAATATTGTATTTTTTGTATTTTTGTTTTTTCTCTCTCTTTTCTTTTTTCTTTTTTTCTCCTCTTTATTTTTATATACTCTAAAAATTTCCTACTATCCTATAATCCAATGTTCCCCCACTTTCCTTGTAAACCATTTTTCATTTTCTTTCTCTTTTTTATGTATATGAAAAACTTAATAAAATTTATTTTTTAAAAAACTATGGCATAGACCAATGGTCCTCAAACTAAGACCCGGGGGCCGAATACGGCCCTCCAAGCTCATTTACCCGACCCTTGCTCAAGGTCAACCTAAGTCTGAAACTATTTGAAAGCACACAACAACAATCCTATCTCATCAGCCAAAAGCAGGCCACACTTCCCATTGAAATACTAACAAGTTTATATTTGTTAAAATTGTTATTCATTTTATTTATTTATTTATTTATTTACTTTGCTTATATACCGCTGTTCTCAGCCCAGGGGCGACTCACAGTGATGTACAACATAGGAAGAACAAGATTCAAAACACAGTATAAAAACAATTCACAACTCATTATGCAAAAACATTATACAAAAAGCATTATACAAAACATTGTCATTACTACGAAAACCATTCAGCGTCGTCTCATCGTCCAAACCACAATCCAATATCATTTTCCATTGTTCCATTCCTGTAGTCATTACTAATCATTGCACTTCTTGTTCGAACGCCTTCTTGAACAACCAAGTCTTTAATTTCCTATGGAATATCATCAGGGAAGGAGCCAGTCTAATGTCCACGGGAAGGGTGTTCCACAGCCGAGGAGCCACCACCGAGAAGGCCCTATCTCTCGTCCCCGCCAGCCGTGCCTGTGAAGCAGGCAGGATCGAGAGCAGGGCCTCCCCGGAAGATCTCAAAGTCCTGGTGGGCTCGTAGGTCGAGATGCGGTCGGATAGGTATCTTGGGTCAGAACCGTTTAAGGCTTTATAGGCCAACGCCAGCACCTTGAATTGAGCCCGGTAGCCAATCGGCAGCCAGTGGAGCTGGTACAACAAGGGGGTTGTATGCTCCCTGCGTCCCGCTCCTGTAAGTAACATGGCTGCCGCACGTTGGACCAATTGAACCTTCTGGGCCGTCTTCAAAGGCAACCCCATATAGAGAGCGTTGCAGTAGTCTAAACGGGATGTAACCAGAGCGTGGACTACCATGGCCAAGTCAGACTTCCCAAGGTACGGGCGCAGCTGGCGCACGAGCCTTAGCTGTGCAAATGTTCCCCTGGTCACCGCCGAGACCTGGGGCTCCAGGCTCAGCGATGAATCCAGGATCACACCCTAGCTGCGAACCTGCGCCTTCAGGGGGATTATTGTTTTTAAGTGTTTTTTTTTTTGCATTACAAATAAGATATGTGCAGTGTGCATAGGAATTAATTCATGTTTTTTTCCCTCCAAATTATAATCCTGTTGCGGGAACGCAGTCCCCATGTAGGGGGACACGGTCCCCAAACTTGAACTTTCCAGGATCTTACCAGTTCGCTATGGATCCGAAGCAAGAGTCCAAACAGTTAGCAGGCAAAACACAGGTTTATTCATATTGCGCAATAAGAAGGCGGACAGGCAGCACAACTTGATATGCCGGTAACAGGCCGTCCGCCCCGACTGGGACGAACAACAGGGTTTATATACCTTACTTGTTGACAACTTAAGGTTCCCCTTTATCCTTATTTGGCACATCATTTAGTAAGCATTTCCTTTAATATAAACATCTCCCAGAATGGCCAACCACTAGATTTCAGAAGATTTCCGTCATAGTAAACAACTCCGAGATTGTGTATCATATATGGTGATATTGCATACATTGCATGTAGTAACCACATTTCAGTAACATAACATGCCCCTTACAGTTAACGTGTAGCAACCTTTGTGGTTAAGCAGAAGCAATCATGGAGCAAGCATATCTTGGTCAATCTTCCAGTAACTGGCTGACCACAGCTATTTCCTATGTATGCTATGTAACACTTACTTCCCCTTTTCAGGGAGGTAGGCTGCATCGTTGAATAGAAGTTGTTTACATGCCTTTTCTGACACCTTTGGGATAGACAGATACAATATGGAGTGACTTTGGTTCACTGTCTCTTTCAATCCGGCCCTCCAACAGTTTGAGGGATTGTGACCTGGCCCTCTGTTTAAAAAGTTCGAAGACCTCTGGCATAGACACTGAGAACTGGGAAGCCCTGGGCCTTGAGCGCTCCAGTTGGAGGTCAGCTGTGACCAGCAGTGCTGCAGAATTTGAAGAGGCACAAATGGAGGGTGAAAGATGAAGGCATGCCAAGAGGAAGGCACATCAAGCCAACTCTGACCAGGGCCGCCTTCCACCTGGAAGCCGATGCCCCCACTGTGGGAGAAGATACAGATCAAGAACAGGGCTCCACAATCACCTATGGACCCACCGCCAGGATACTACACTTGGAGGACCATAATCCTTGCACTACAAGGGATTGCCTAAGTAAATAAATTGTATTGGGAAGGTGGAGCAAGTGGTGAAAACCATAATATGATATTATCAGCTTGCAAGTTCTCTCTCATCAAAAACATAGGTGGTTGGGTTGGGTGCCTCCCCACTATTTCATGCTGAGCTCCCCATTCAGATGCACCAGCTGTCAGTGAATAGATAGCAGTCGAGAGAAAAGGAGGAAAAAATGCAGGAGCTGCTGTCTCCAATCTCCTCGTGTCTGCTCTAATGTTTAGTGCTGGCCTTAAACTATCTGCTTGGCTGGAGCTGAATCAGATGTAATCTTATCAACATTTAGTGCCATTGGCACTGTGAGGGATGGGAAAAAGTGCATGCAGCATAACAGAGAGAGAGAAGATAATGGGAAGAGATAAGAGGAAGATGGGTGAGAAGAATGAAATGTCGTTGTTTAATTGTGGCATTCAGTTTTCCCGCATCTAATGAGCCCAATTCCCAAAGGTCTGTGTGTCAAACAAATGGCAAGTGACGTGTTGTTCAATAGATCATAGAGACACACTTGGAGATGGACTGATAAAATAAAATAGATTGGATTGGTCGGGAAAACAATGCCTACTGGAAATTTAAATTGGGGGCAGAGACAGTAACGTTTGTGGATAACTCTGCTCCCGAAGATGTCCTGGTTTCCACGACACGGTTCCTCTAAGGCCTCGGTCCTTAGCAACCATTTCACATTGTTGATGGAAGCTGTCAGTTCTAGACAATCCTGGGCTGATGTTTATACACAAAGATTCCAAGATGTGATGCCGCCCAATAAGTAAAACCATTGCACTGAATTATCAACTGCCTTGCCATCATCATTTAATCTTAGATTTGGAAGAAACTGCAGTGAGCATGTAATTTAACCTCTCGCCATGCAGGAACGTACAACTCCTGAAAAATGGCCATCTAAGTTCTGTTTACAGACCTCCAAAAGACAGTGTTTTATTCCACTGCTGACCATTTCCACTAAGGGCAGAAGTATAAGCCTGCCTTTTTACACACATTCTAAGCACATCAGCTGTAATATAGGAGCCCCCAGTAGCGCAGTGGGTTAAACCCTTGTGCCAGCAGGACTGAAGATAGACAGGTCGCAGGAGAGTGTGGATGAGCTCCTTCTGTCAGCTCCAGCTCCTCATGCAGGGAGTTGAGAGAAGCCTCCCACAAGGATGGTAAAACAGTAAAAACATTTGGGCTTCCACTGTGCAACATCCTTGCAGACGACCAATTCTCCCTCACCAGAAGCAACTTGCAGTTTCTCAAGTCATTCCTGACATGAGAAAAAAAGCTGTAGCATGCGCCAGGGTTGTGCAAAACAACATAAATCTATTTTGATTTCATTTCTAATTTGGAGACCCCCCCCCCCCCCAATCTTGTTACAGGAAGATTTTCAAGCATAACATGGCACATTATGCCATTTGGCATGTTCACTAGTGGTAGATAGATAGATCTGTTTCTTGATTAGTCCACTGATCATATCAACACCAAAACAGAGATGCACAGACAAATAGATATTAATCACTATCCACTATCCGCTCTGAGTCTCCTTCTGAAGAGATAAATTGGGGTATGAATAATAATAGTTTGGTTGGTTTTCCCCTGACATGAAGTCCAGTCATGTCTGACTCTGGGGGTTGGTGCTCATCTCCATTACTAAGCTGAAGAGCCGGTGTTGTCTGTAGACACCTCCAAGGTCATGTGGCTGGCAAGACTGCATGGAGTGCTGTTATACCTTCCTGCCAGAGCGGTACCTATTGATCTATTCATTTTTGCATGTTTTTGAAATAAATAATCATAGAATCATAGAATCAAAGAATTGGAAGAGACCTCATGGGCCATCCAGTCCAACCCCTGCCAAGAAGCACCTTTTAAATCACCCCTGCATTTAAATCACCCCTGACAGATGGCCATCCAGCCTCTGTTTAAAAGCTTGCAAAGAAGGAGTCTCCACTACACTCGGGGGCAGAGAGTTCCACTGCTGAACGGCTCTCACAGTCAGGAAGTTCTTCCTCATGTTCAGATGGAATCTCCTTTCTTGTAGTTTGAAGCCATGTTCTGCGTCCTAGTCTCCAAGGAAGCAGAAAAAAAGCTTGCTCCCTCCTCCCTGTGGCTTCCTCTCACATATTTATACATGGCTATCATATCTCCTCTCAGCCTTCTCTTCTTCAGGCTAAACATGCCCAGCTCCTTAAAGCCGCTCCTCATAGGGCTTGTTCTCCAGACCCTTGATCATTCTCCAGACCCTTGGACACTTGTCAATATCTCTCTTGAATTGTGGTGCCCAGAATTGGACACAATATTCCAGGTGTTGTCTAACCAAAGTGGAATAGAGCTGGGGAGCATTACTTCCCTGGATCTAGACACTAGGCTCCTATTGATGTAGGCCAAAATCCAATAATAATTCAATAATAATATCCAATAACAACAGCAACAACAACAACAAAAACACGTTACAATACCAATAATGGATACATAGCTGTTTTGAGTCTCCTTCAGGAGAGATACAGTGGAGTATAAATAAACATAACAACAACAACAACAACAACAACAATAACAATAATAATGGTAGTGGTAGTGGAAAATGAACATGATAAAAGACTATGGGACTTTCAAATCCAAACTGACAAAGTTTTGGAACATAATATACCAGACATCATGACGGTGGAAAAGAAAAAAGTTTGGATTATTGCTTTTGCCATACCTGGTGACAGTTGCATTGAGGAAAAAAAACCAGGAAAAACTCAGCTGTTATCAGGACCTCAAAATCAATCTGCAAGGGTTCTGGCCGTATAAACCAGTACAGGTGGTCCCAGTGTGGATTGGCACTGGGAGCGAGCATTTTGATTCCTAATTCATAATCTGCAGTTTTTAAAAGTAAGATTCAGTCTATTATCTTTTGATAAGATTCAGTCCATTGACGTCAGTGGGGGAAATGTGCGAGGCTCCTTTTTCTGTCATTTATATGGCCAACAGGTTTGTATTTTGGCGGTTCTTATCCCTGAATCACCAACATTACCCCAAATTTGAAACGACATCTGAAATTTTGCACACTCCCAGTATGCACATCGTAGACCGCTTGTGGACTACTGTGGCTAAATTAGCCCTGTCTGGGAAAGTATTTAGTGCCATGAAGTCTACTTGGATCTTCAGTAATGAATTTGCCTTTCCTTCAGGCATTTATTGGCCATAGCATCTCCACCTAGGGCTTGGCAACTGCCTGGGACAGGGTTTTGGATGGTGTGCATGGAGCTAGTGAATAGTCCCTTGTTTCTAACCTAAAACAAAGTATGCACACATGTATCTTCAAAGGTTCTATGCAAGATGGTCTACTGCAGTGGTTCTCAACCTGTGGGTCCCCAGTTGTTTTGGCCTACAACTCCCAGAAATCCCAGCCAGTTTACCAGCTGTTAGCATTTCTGGGAGTTGAAGACCAAAATCATTTGGGGACCCCAGGTTGAGAACCATTGGTCTATTGTATTGTGGAATTATAGTAAATTGTTTCAATAGACAACAAAGTAGCTTGAGGTGACCTACTCCAAAGAGACATCCATGGTGGTGAGGATGTAAATTCTGATCTGGTCCAGCTTCACATGACAAATAGAATGAAACGCACAAATATACACAATGAAATTCCTTGCTGCCAATTGCAAGATTTCCTTTCGTAGCATTGGAGAGATTGTCATATTCTTGAGAGATTTTGCCTATCCTTTGTTTGCACATTTCTCTAAAGAATACAAGACCGAAAACAATATCAATTCTTGTCTGGATCCACAGACTGCTAAAAGTAATAGCATTGGGAATGTTGTTCTTTCTTCTTAATTATAATTATTATCAGCACTTTATTGCAACGTTATCCTTGCCACCTGCCACTCCCCAAGACAGCAATTCATAGACTTATTTTGTTATTGGAATACACAGCCATAACTGACAAAACTAAAGGTGCCAAAAGTGGCTTCTCGCTAGTTGTTGGATGTTTGAAAGTTCAACTTTATCTCCCCCTCATTCTTCTCAATATTTTCAATAGAACCATTCCAAATCACAGGAAAATGCTGTTTTTATTGCTTTCCTTTAGCTATGTAGAGTCTATTAGCTAATTTTTCAATCAAAGCTAATTACCACACCTTATTACACCAGGCTGTCAGAGATCTCTCCTTTAAATCTTTTCACAATCAGGTAATGAAAAACCTAGCAGCAACTAATGAATAACTAATGAAAGGAGTCCAAGAGGGCCAATTCTCAACCCTTTGTAAGGTATTGGCTAGCAGAGTTTTTCTATTTTTGTGATCAATCAGCCTGTCCTTTCGAACGTGCTAGCTCCTTCCCTCCTTCCCTATATGCTTAGCTTTAAAAAGCAAACTGACACTAGTTTTGCACAAAGAAACTGAGAAAAATATGGTGGGGAAATGTATTTTATGGTTTGGTTTCCTACTGGTAGTAAAGAACTCTTGCAGAGATTGACGAATTCTCAGCAGGCTGCCTTGGTGTACCGAGATCGTCTGTTTCAAACAAAATCTCAGCAATTGTGAAATTTTTCACATTTCTACAAGACAAGCCCATCGCAGTATAAACAATACTGTGAAACCTGAAGGGATTTTTCTTTCTCATGCAGGAGACTTTTCTCTCTTTCTCAAGCAGCTCTTCCTTCGATTAATGTCTTCCAGAATGGTTTACAGGTACAGGTGTGTGATTTCAACTGAATCTCGATCAATTTCTATGAACCAGTGTGAACCCAGGATCCTCCGGGCAGGCTCTTCTTTCGCTTCCGCCACCATCACAAACACAGTTGGTGGGGATGAGAGAGAGGGCTGACCATATAATGCAATTTCAAACTGAAGTATATGTCAGCATAGATGGAGTCCAAACGAAGCAGAGAGTATTTGAGGACTGGGACACCCACAGGGATACCAAGGTGCTTGTCTATAAAGCCATTGTCCTCCCAACCCTGCAATACGCCTGCGAGACGTGGCCTGTCTACAGACATCACATGCAACTCCTGGAATGATTCCATCAGCATTGCCTCCGAAAATCCTGAAAATATCTTGGGAAGACAGGTAGACAAATGTCAGCATGCTGGAAGAAGCAAAGACCACCAGTATTGAAGCGATGCTCCTCCACCATCAACTCTGGTGGACCAGCCACATTGTCTGAATGCCCAATCACCATCTCCCAAAGCCAGTTGCTCTATTCTGAACTCAAGAATGGAAAATGGAAGGTTGGAGGACAGGAAAAGAGATTGAGAGATGGGCTCAAAGCCAACCTTAAAAACTGTGGCATAGACACTGAGAACTGGGAAGTTCTGGCCCTTGAGCGCTCTCACTGGAGGTCAGCTATGACCAGGAATGCTGTAGAATTTTAAGAAGCATGAATGGAGGGTGAAAGAGTAAGGCATATCAAACTAACTCTGACTGGGACCACCTTCCACCTGGAAACCGGCATCCTCACCGCAGGAGAACATGCAGGTCAAGAATAGGGCTCCACAGTCACCTACAGACCCACCGCCAGGACACCGAACTTGGAGGTCAATCTTACTCGGACAACTAGGGATTGCCTAAGTAAGTAAGTTGGTGTAAGGATTGTAAAATCCACAGAACACTGTCCACATCCCAATGTCAACCTCAGAAGACTGATTAGTTTTTTTCTCTCCAGGAGACTGGGATTGTGATCCCATGATATAAGAAGGAAATAGCTGAGCATCCTGACTTTGCAATGCACAGACCTCACCATGGTTAGTGTACACCATCTTGATATATTTGCAAACAAATCGGTCTGTACCAGTTTGCAAATCTTGTGAAATATTTCTTAAGAGGGAAAGATATGGAGTATGTGCCGTTTTGCATTTGGATGAAAGAAAGTCACTCCGAGGGAGACATTTTACAGCCCTACAATATATGTCCAGAGAAAATAGTAAAAATCAATCCAAATACATATGCATGAGGAAATGCCAAAAAAAAGTGCAGCCCATTGCATTTGGTATTTTTGAAGCGTTATTCCGAGATCCAAAAAAAAGAGGAGGGTTATAAAAAGCAAGCTCGGAGGGAAATGATATGCAGTAAGTGCAGACAGCACTAATTACATTATTAACAGGGGCAACTAGCATTGTCTGTGCTTTCTACATATCATTCCCTTGTGGCCTCACTGTTTACAATCCCTTGCAACTGTATGCAGCCGGCAAGATCTGATTCAGTGGACCCCATGAAATCTTATGCCTTAATAACAAACAGTAGCATTCTTTAAGCATTTTTGTTTTTGGCTCTAGTTTTCTAACGCTGCTATCATTGTGTCCCTTTAAAAGCAATTCTGCAGCTCTGCTGATTTGAATATGGTGCATACCTTGAATATATTTTGGTACTATTAAATTCTGGCTCAGTTCCATGTCCGCTCCTTACTCCGGCATCTGACAAGCCACAGTAAAGGTAAAGGTGTCCTGCTGCTGCAGACCACCGACTGGGAAAGGGGGATGAAGGGGAGAGGCAGTGAATAAGAGCACGAAGCCACTGCTCTTAGCTGAAAAGTGAAGGAAAATCAGAATTCCCTCTTCCTCTAGCAGCTGTGCTTCTTCTTTTTCAATGTTAGCTCTCCATTCCCTCCCTATGGCTGGTAAGTAGCAGCAACAGCAACCCCTGAGGCTGGAGAAAGGTTTCAGATGGAGCATAAGGGGTTCCAGTATAGACCCCCATATCATGTCCAAAAGAAAAGATACAGACTTATGTCATTATTTGGCCAACAAATTTCTTGTCTTCCTATTGAGTCTAGGTCAGTGTTTCTCAACCTGGGGGTCGGGATCCCTGAGGGGGTCACAAGATGGTGTCAGAGGGGTCGCCAAAGACCATCAGAAAACAAAGTATTTTCTCTTGGTCATCTGGGTTATGTGTGGAAGGTTAGGTCTAATTACATTGTTGGTGGGGTTCATAATGCTCTTTCATTGTAGGTGAACTATAAATCCCAGCAACTACAACTCCCAAGTGCCAAGGTCTATTTCCTAGGCTTGGGTAACCATGGAAAAATTTGGTTCTAAACTCGTTTTGTTTTTAGGGGACCCTTGCATTTCATTTTTTTTAATAATTCTGAAATTTTCCTTTTAAAAATTTCGAAATATATGAAATTTTGTATAATTACGAATCGATTCGTTAATGGCGGACGTGATTGCGCAATATGCTAAAAAAACCTCCAAATGGGACAGGGGGAACTTCTGAAGCTTCCCTCTCCCTCTGTTGTTGACTGTTGGTGTGATAAAACACACAACAACTATAAAACTTGCACCAGACATGCGAAAATAATTACGAAATAATTACAAAATAATTACGAAATAATTACGAAACAATAACGAAATAAATTGAAAAAAATTGTTTCGAATCTAATTTACTCCTCACACTATTCCTGCATGGCTCAATATTGGATCGTAAGCTAATTTAAATACGAATTAATAACGAATTACGAAATTAACGAACGAAACCGCCCAAGCCTACTATTTCCCCCAAACTCCACTAGTGTTCACATTTGGGCATATTGAGTATTTGTGCCAAATTTGGTCCTGATCCATCATTGTTTGAGTCCACAGATGCAAGTGAACTACAACTCCCAAACTCAAGATTGATGCCCACCAAACCCTGCTAGTGTTTTCTGTTGGTCATGGGAGTCCTGTGTGCCAAGATTGGTTCAGTTCCATCATTGGTGTCCAAAATGCTCTTTGATTGTAGATGAACTATAAATCCCAGCAAGTACAACTCTCAAATGATAAAACCAGTCCCTCTCCCCCATCCCCACCAGTATTCAAATTTGGGCATATCAGGTATTTGTGTCAAATTTGGTCCAGTGAATCAAAATACATCCTACATATCGGATATTTATGTGACAATTCATAACAGTAGCAAAATTACATTAATGAAGTAGCAATAAAAATAATTTTGTGGTTGGGGGTCACCACAACATGAGGAACTGTATTCAGGGGTTTGCAGCATTAGGAAGGTTGAGAACCAATGCATTGTTTCCCTAGCTCTCTCCAACCAGAGACCTAATCTCATATCACGGGGCAACAGTAGCAAAATGACAGTTCTGAAGTAGCAACGAAAATAATGTTATGGTTGCGGGTCACCACAACATGAGGAACTGTGTTAAGGGGTCGCAGCATTAGGAAGGTTGAGAAACACTGGTCTAGGTCCACCTTCCCATGTCAAGCTATAAAAAACTTCTGGAAAAATGTTGATCTGAAGCCAGATAATTTGGGAATATCGAAGTTAATAGGTATTGCTGTCAAACAGCGTATATTTATTTGGAACATTCATACTCCATTCTTTCTCGACCTACAAGGAGAGACTCAGGATGGCTACCAACAGGCAACAATTCGATGCTGAAACAATAAAACACACAATAAAATACAATCAAATGCTTTAAAATCAATATAAATATACATTGAAACAGTTTGCCAAGTTAAAAACGTCATCCAAATCCATCCAAATTGTGATCCAATAAAATCTTGTCAGTAAAAACAGTCTAATCTGCAAACGCTTGCTCCCACAACCAAGGTTTAAGCTTCTTTTGGAAGGTCAAAAGGGAGAAGGCCAATCTAACCTCCTTAGGGAGGGAGTTCCACAGCCAAGGGGCTACCACAGAGAAGGCCCTGTCTCTTGTCCCCACCAAATGCGACTGCGATGGTGGTGGGACCAAGAGCAGGTCCTCCCCAGATGATCTCAAAGTCCTTGATGGTTTGTAGGGGGAGACACGTTCAGGCAGGTAAACTGGGCCAGAACCATATAGGGTTATAGTCTGTGCTGGACGGGGTTACACTCCCCCTGAAGGCTCAAGTTCGCAGCTTGGGAGTGATTCTGGTTTCATAGTTGAGCCTGGAACCCTAGGTTTCGGCAGTGGCCAGTGGAGCTTTTGCACAATTAAAACTTGTGTGCCAATTGTGTCCCTACCTTGAGAAGTCCGATTTGGCCACGGTGGTCCATGCTCTTGTTACATCCTGAATAGACTACTGCAACATGCTCTACATAGGGCTGCCTTTGAAGACTATTTGGAAGGCAGTCAGATTGCTCACTGGAGCAGCATACAGGGAGCACACAACCTCCTTGTTATGCCAGCTCCACTGGTTGCCAGTCTGCTACCAAGCACAATTCAAAGTGCTGGCTTTAGCCTATAAAACCCTAAACAGTACTGGTCCAGCTTACCTGTCTGAACGTATCTCCCTCTATGACCCACCTCAGAAGTTAAGATCATCTGGGGAGGCCCTGTTCTTGATCCCACCAACTTCGCAAGTACGAGTGGTGGGGACGAGAGGCAGGGCCTTCTCAATGGTGGCCTCTCATCTATGGAACCCCCTCTCCAATGAAATCAAATCAGCTCCCTTCTCCTGTCTGTGATTTTAATTGATGTTTTACTAATGAATGCTTAATTGTATGGCTTTAATTGTTCTTCCTGAAATACAGGAGGAAAGGAGCTGACCTCTTTCTTTCAATGATAGACAATATTCAGAGAGAGCAATTGTAATTCCTAAATCCAAATCAATATTTTCTACAATAGGACTATTCCATAAATGAAATGTAACAATGGCTATAACAATACTGTTTTCAAGAGCCCTTCCCATTCTAAGTCAGAACTCTTTTCTTTTTATAATAAGATTCCAGATTTATGGGGGGGGGGGGGGGGGGAAAAAATCACCTTTTACCATAATGCAAGTGTCATCAAAGGCTGAAGTCTCAGTCTCACATTTCCCCTCTAGTCTCCTTTAAATGGATAAAATGAATTGTTATTCTTCTCTTTAGTTCTCAGTTTAAGACATTCATAAGCTTAAGGGAAATATGAAATGTCTACTGTTGCATTTCTATCATGGGTTTGGAAAATGAAACCCACTGTGATGCACATGTGGGGTATCTATTTGGCTTTTTGTGCATGTTCACTTGCTGTTTCACAGGCTGCAGAAAGTCTGACAATACCCAACTCACAAAAGCTAATTTTATTGCTGAAAACTGGAATCTTGAATTGAGCTCAAAAGCAAACAGAAAGTCATAGGTTTGGGATTTGTGACATATGGTATTGAATGCAATGTCAGATATCAATCAGATGGCTGCATTTTGCTCTAGCTGTAGTTCCTGGATATTGTTGAGATAATTGCAACATGGATCATTTGGGTCAAATCCACCTTGTTTTTCAAAAGGACACAGCTACAACTTCTCAATCTGGGAAAGACGTTCCTGGTCAGATAGATAAATGGTGCAAACTGTGAAAAAAACATACAACATGTTCTTCTTCTGAGAGAGTTACCTAAAAGTCTTCTCCAGTCCATTGATGTGACCTCTAATGAGGACAATCCCTTAAGTTAAGGCTGGATGGCCATCTGTCAGGGGTGATTTGAATGCAATATTCCTGCTTCTTGGCAGGGGGTTTGACTGGATGGCCCATGAGGTCTCTTCCAACTCTTTGATTCTATGATTCTATCATTCTAAGTTGATTCCTCAATACATATAAGAAAATGGTAGCAAATAAATAGATAGGGATAAAAGAATAATCCCAAAAATCTGTTTGGGTTCCATCAACTTCTCAAGTTTGCAAACTCAAGTGCTAACAGAACTCTATACCATTTCGGTTGCATGATGTGATGAATTGCCTATCTTTAAACTAGGAAAAAAAGCTCAGGAATTAGGCCCAGTTTTTTTGGCAGCCATTTTGTGTGAAATGGTGCCTGGATGCAGCCATTTTAGGTTAGTCATTTCCTAGTGGAGGCGGGGCTTAGAAGCAGCCTGGGGGAAAATGTGGAGAACCCTTGTGATTGGCTGGGAGAAAGTGGGCGGAGCTTGGTTGAAGTGCAGAAAGAAAAATGATCCTTGAGTAGTGCTTTTAAAAATCTGACAGGTTCTGGGTGTAGAAGAAGTTAGTCAGGTTCTGGTGTTTGAAGGAGAGAGTTAGGAAAGGGAGATATAGAGAAGGCAAAGGAGTTAGAGAGTTCAGAGTAATATTATGGAAGAATAGCTGGTATAGAGATTATAAACAGATCCCAGGAATAGGACTGTTTGAAGTAAAAGGATTCTAGTCAGGAAGAAGTCTTGCTAGTTTCCTGAGGGAGTTAAGAGTTGTTATTGGAAACCAAGAACTGAACTGTTTTAAAGTAACCAAATAAGCTTCATCTCATTCTTGCAACTGTTATGCTTAAGTGCCTGTGTTTTTGAAAACCCCACAAATAAACATCTTTGTTGTTTGTTAACAAACAACTGTCTCAGTGTGCCTCTGTGTGAAGAAGTTCCATAGCAAGTTAGGGAAGCAGAGTTTCCAGACTGGTGACAGCAACTACTTAGAAGAATCTCAATAATATTCTCCTCAGTGTTCTGTGCCCTGAGTTCGAATTCAGCACAATCCAGCTCACTTTCAATACTCTGGTCAAACAGTAACTGAAAGTCCCTTTTGACTTTGGTGGTAGCCTATTTCCATAGGAAAAAACTCCTCAGAAGATTGTATATTGGTGACAGAGTTTCTGCAGCCTCTAATTAATTGAACAAATTAAATATATAAACCATTACACATGACATTACCCCTTAGAATGCAAGCAATGCTACCTTATAACCACACATTTCCAAGGAATGCAGTAGTTGGTAGAGCATGAGTGGCCTTCCAGATATGGGTGGTCTATAAGTCCCACCAGCTCTCCAAAACAATCAGTTGTGAGGGATATTGGAAGTTTTCATCCATGAATGTTGTTCACCTTTGAATCTTTGTTTTCTTGATATTGATACATGGCACACATGGCTTCCCTGGATCTAGACACGAATCTCCTATTGATGCAGGCCAAAATACCATTGGCTTTTTTTGCCACCGCATCACATTGTTGGCTCTCGTGTAACTTGTTGTCCACGAAGACTCCAAGATCTTTTTCACACGTCCTGCTCTTGAGCCAGGCATTGTCCCCCATTCTTTGCATTTCATTTTTTCTGCCTAAGTGGAGTCTCTTGCATTTGTCACTGTTGAACTTCATTTTGTTAGTTTTGGCCTCTTCCTTTTTAAGATTAAGGCTGGAGTTACACTGCCTTATATCCCAGGATCTGATCTCAAATTATTCGCTTTGAACTGGATTATATGAGTCTCCACTGACAGAGAATCTGGGATAATCAGATAATCTGGGATCAGATCCTGGGATATAGGGCAGTGTACCTAAGAAAAGCATTTGTGGGATCCTTGACTTGGGAAAAGTTTCATCAAAACGAAAAATGTGCGGGCAAATGCCACAAGGAAATCCTTTAATTAAACTTTGTCCCCTTTCAGACAGTTGTACTTAAGTCATAAAATAACAATTTGCATATTCTAGAGAAGTGTTAAGCTGTGATAATGCAATCAAAAATAGACTCCAAGCAATAATTTAATCATCAGCATTTTAATTATAGATTTTATAAATCATCTTTCTTTTCCTTTTAAAAGTTTGGCATGGGTGATATTCATGGCTGATACCTTGATTGTCATTCATACATGACTGCCAGTGTCTTCCAAGATAGTAGTTATTTGCATTTTTTTTAAAAAAAACAACCTTGTTTATCTCCTTACTAAAGTAGGCCTAAATTTATTTATTTATTTATTTACTATATTTATATCCAGGGAAATCATGCTCCCCATGCTCTATTCTGCCTTGGTTAGACCACACCTGGAATACTGTGTCCAATTCTGGGCACCACAATGGAAGAGAGATATTGACAAGCTGGAATGTGTCCAGAGGAGGGCGACTAAAATGATCAAAGGTCTGGAGAACAAGCCCTATGAGGAGCGGCTTAAAGAGCTGCGCATGTTTAGCCTGAAGAAGAGAACGCTGAGAGGAGACATGATAGCCATGTGTAAGTATGTGAGAGGAAGTCATAAGGAGGAGGGAGCAAGCTTGTTTTCTGCTGCCCTGGAGACTAGTACGCAGAACAATGCCTTCCAACTACAGGAAAGGGGATTCCACCTGAACTTTAGGAAGAACTTCCTAATGGTGAGAGCTGTTCAGCAGTGAAACTCTCTGCCCCAGGGTATGGTGGAGTCGCCTTCTTTGGAGGCTTTTAAACAGAGGCTGGATGGTCATCTGTCGGGGGTGCTTTGAATGCGATTTTCCTGCTCTTGGCAGAATGGGGTGGGACTGGGTGGCCCACAAGATCTCTTCCAACTCTAGGATTCTATGAATAGAAGCAAAAAAATGTGAAATCTTAAATGTGAAAATGTGAATCTTACAAATATTTCAGCCTTTCTGAATGCACGTTTAAGACATTCACCTGCAAAAATCATCTCTACTTTTTTTTTTGCAGAATACATACAGATCCGTATTGAGTATTACATTATTTAAGATCAGAGTACATACCATTATCTTTGTTGACTATTATTTCTACAGAGTCAGAAATGATGTGTTATTCTAGGTGTCATTTGAGTTAAACAGTTAATGTGCGTAACAACTACCCATTGTGCACATTCACTCTGCCTCATGCCTCATTTACTCTGTCCTTGAAGTTTGAATCCTGCATATTTCCCAGTGAATATCTATGCTGTCTAAAAGACCTCAGGGAATGCTTATATCTCAATATTTTTATACATTCTTTGAGCATTATCCATTTTCCAAGTGGTCATTTTATATTATAGTTTGAAATTACTAAATCAACTGGGATCTACTGACTCAGGCAATGAAGAGAATTCCAATTATCTTCGAAAGATAATTGCTCTGGCTTGAATCCTTTGTCTGGGCTTCTCATTATTTAATCATAGATGGCTTTTTTCTGGACCTCATATCCTTTCATGATTATTTCCTTGCCTTCAGATCAGTCTAGCTTTGTAAGATGGCTCAATAGGCAGTTGGAAATGGTTTAAACCCTCAGAAGGATACATCACCAATTTCATTCCAGGTCTCCAATATAATCGAGAGGTATCTAAGCCCAGAACACCTGGTTGGATATTCCCAGGCATTTTATTTTCCTCCAAACCCAATTGGGACTCCCTCTCTTAGGCAATCCCTCATTGTCTGAGTAGGATAGTCTTCGAAGGTCAATGCACTGGTGGGTCCGTAGGTGACTGTGGAACCCTGTTCTTGATCTGCATCTTCTCCTGCAGTGAGGGCATTGGTTTCCAGGTGGAAGGCGGTCTCGGTCAGGTTTGGCTTGATGCGCCTTCCTCTTAGCACATTTCTCTCTTTCACCCTCCATTCATGCCTCTTCAAATTCTGCAGCACTGCTAGTCACTGCTGACCTCCAGTTAGAGCTCTCAAGGGCCAGGGCTTCCCAGTTCTCAGTGTCTATGCCAGAGTTTTTAAGGTTGGCTTTAAGCCCATCTTTAAATCTCTTTTCCTGCCCACCAACATTTCATTTTCCATTCTTGAGTTTGGAGTAGAGCAACTGCTTTGGGAGATGGCGATCGGGCATCCGGACAATGTGGCCGGTCCTATGGAGTTGATGACGGTGGAGCATCACTTCAATGCTCATGTTATTTGCTTCTTCCAGTATGCTGACGTTTGTCTGCTTGTCTTCCCAAGAGATCTGCAGGATTTTCCAGAGGCAACGCTGATGAAATCGTTCCAGGAGTTGCATGTGGTGTCTGTAGACAGTCCACGTCTTGCAGGTGTATAGCAGGGTTGGGAGGACAATGGCTTTATAAACAAGCACCTTGGTATCCCTACGGATGTCCCAGTCCTCAAACACTCTCTGTTTCATTCGGAAAAAGGTAGCGGAAATGATTAACATTTTTTAATGTTACACCATTAAGCTGTATTTTTGGCACTGGAGACACTGATATAGAGTTACTCCAAATCAACATTAAGATTGGAACTTTAGAGCAGCGGGTCTCAAACTGTGCTCCGCTGAGCCCTAAAGGCTCCACAGTCAGGGGTTCCATGCTTTCCTCCTCCTCTCTCTAACTACAAACAAGATATGTGCAGTGTGCATAGGATGTTTTTACATGCATTTTTAAATTGCTCTCAAATTAATGAAATAACAAGTCAACACAACACTATGGGCAACTTTTATTAAATGTTACCGATCAATCTCTATGTGAATTAAATTGGTTAATTTAAGGGCATAGACTTGTTGTGTACATGAACCGAGGCAGTAGCCATCCAAGACCTCCTCCTCATCTATCAAGGGCAAGACACCATGGTTCCGGGCTACAACCACTTATTGATTCCAGGATGACCACTCAGAAAAACGCATGGATAATTCCATTCCAATTCCAGAGGATATTGATACTGGAATGCTTCCCACTCAAGGCCATTACTGTTCACCTTCGCCTTGGTTCTTTTAACCACAGCTGAGGTTTCCCGTTCATGGCCTACACCAAGTGGTGCACACCGAGATGTAAACCTATCTCTGTTTTCCACATGATAGCTTATTCAAAGCCCACTCACCCAATTAGCCCTGGACTGAACAGTATAGGGTATGCAAAAAAAAAAAAAAACCCTCTAGAACACAGAAGGGGATTACTACCCAGCCCCAATGGTGACACCTAAAGTACACTGTTAAAGGATGGGAGGGTGGGTCAAAGTTCAAGCCAGAATGGAAAGCAGGTTAGGGATACGTAGCTACACCAACCCCACTCCCTTCAATCTCTGGAAGGGAGAAAAGTGCCTTCCTCCTCCTCATTTTGAGTTGGGGAGGGAGGAATTAGTTCATGTAAACATTTTTCCATCCCTCTGCCACTGGCTAGCTCACCTGCCAAATTTTAAAATGCAATGCAGCTGCTGTGTCCAAATGTTTGCCCATGCTGTATATGTGTGTGTGTGTGTGTGTGTGTGTGTATGGCATCCTTGAAGGGATTGGCTTGATCTGGAAGGAGCTGTGGATGGCCACAGATGACAGAGAGCTTTGGCCTGGGCTGGTCCAGCAGGTCACCAAGAGTCGGAAGCAACTGAAGGAAAAAACAACAACAGTGTTGCCATGGCAGATAAAGTGGAATAATAATAATAATAATGGGAGCCCCCGGTGGCCCAATGAGTTAAAGCATTTTGCTGGCAAGACTGAAGACCGACAGGTTGGAGGTTCGAATCTGGGGAGAGTGCAGATGAGCTCTCTCTGTCAGCTCCAGCTGCCCATGCGGGGACATGAGAGAAGCCTCCCACAAGGATATTGAAAACATCAAAACATCCAGGTCCTTGCAGACGGTCAATTCTCTCATACCAGAAGTGACTTGACCAGTCATAACTGATACACACACACACACACACACACACACACACATACATACACATACACACACACACACACATTATATATAATATATTATATAATATGGAAACATTTGTTAGGGTTTTACAAGAGGCTTTTACTTCAAAAAGGGTTCCGCAGCTGAAAAAGTTTGAGGACCCCTGCTTTCAAGGCATTGTAGAAATGTATTTAATGATAGACCTCCATCAGATGCTGCAAAAGGAGAGGGGATGTTGTCCACCCCCCAAAAAGAACAATGCTGATAAAACTTATGGGGTTTTTTTTAGAAATATAGAATAACTTTATTGCAACTGTACATTGTACAATGAAGGGGAATGCTTTCCCCAACACACATCACAAATACAACATACTCATCCCTTTGCACTTCAACCACCAACCACCATTTCAGAAGGAAGGTCTGTTTCAGTACATGGGTGGCTCCCTTTTTGACTTCAGTTCGTAGAAGCAAAATACTCCAATTTTCTTTATTTTAGTCTTTTCTCTTTCTCTTTCCTTGAAGAAGAATAAATAACTTGAACTCTGTAAGTGGGCAGTTGAAGAGTGGCAGGGGGATGCTGTGGGAAAGGGAAAGGGAATTTAAAAGGGAGGAGAGAAGGAGAGGGAAAACTTATGGTTTTTAAGGTGCCTGTTAAAGAAAACCAGTAACACCAGCTCTGCTCCAGACCTTCAGTTTTAGCATATTCAAGAAGATGGTTTGCGTTTTGTCAGAACTCCTGAAATCTTCAAAACTACTTTTTTTTGTATGAAGTGTTGCCAAAATCTAAACTCACACACCAACAGGCCCACAGAGGTGCCAACAGATGAAAGCTGAATTCAAAAGAAAGCATTCCTTTAGATAGAAACAAACGAACAGATTCCAAATGTAAACACAGGCCGATTTGGATTTTCAGGCATTTCAAGGTAAATTGAAGAAGGCAAGTCTTTGCGTACCCCCTTCTTCCCCCACCCAAATTCAGTTGCGTTCTCAACTTGATAAGCCTATCTTTGCTTGTGGGGCTGAAAGATTAGAAAAAGATGAAAACAGCTGTGTTCTAAGCAATATTTGCCAATGCAATTCCACATGTTAACTAGGTCAGGAAAATAATATAAATCGGTGAATAGATGAGAATATGCATTTTGTGTACTGAATATTCAGCTTCACTTTAGGTGTGGACTGGCCTTGGCACCAACAGAAAATGGGAAGGTGAGCAGTTGATCTATATGTGTGTGTGTGTGTGTGTGTATTAGTCGTCCCCTGCCACGTGTTGCTGTGGCCAGTCTGTGTATATGTGTTTTGTGTGTGTATATACGTGTGTGTGCATGTGCGTGTGTATTTGTGTATATGCATATGTGTGTGTTTGTGTGTATGTGTGGTTTTGCGCATGCATTGTAATGTATTTTTTGTTTTTTCACTTTTTAAGTCTCTTCCGCTATGTTTTTTTCAGTGTTTTTATGAGTGATGGTCACTCATTGGCCTGATAGGTGTATTGCGTCCAAATTTCGTGTCAATTCATCCAGTGGTTTTTGAGTTATGTTAATCCCACAAACGAACATTGTGTGTGTGTTTGTGTGTGTAATGTTTGTTTGTAGAACACACATAACTCAAAAACCACTGGACGATTTGACACGAAACTTGGACACAAAACACCTATCAGGACAACGAGTGACCATCACTCATAAAAACAAAAAAATACCACACTGGCAAGGACTTAAACACCCAAAAAACCAAAAAGATGTTATAGCGCATGCACAAAAATGACTCCCCTGGCCCCGCCTCCCTCCTGCACAAGGGAAAAAAAACAAACAGCTGTTTCGCTGTTTCCAAGGATGTTCCCCAGGGTGTGCACAGATATTTTACCATCCTGTGGGAGGCTTCTCTTTATACGAAGACTGAGATCCTGTGGCATGGCTGCCCGATAGGTCCGATCCATCCATTACCTACCTTTGATGGCACTGCTCTATCCCCTTTGCCTACCGTTAAGAGCCTAGGTGTCGGTTTGGATTCGTAGCTGACGATGGAGGCTCAGGTCGCTGCTGCCAGCAAACAGGCCTTTTTCCATCTACGACAAGCGAGGCAACTGGCACCTTACCTGTCGGATGAGGCTCTGGCAACAGTCATCCATGCCACAGTCACATCTAGGCTAGACTATTGTAACACCTTGTATGTTGGCCTTCTGATGTCTACGACCTGAAGGCTCCGTATTGTCCAGAATGCTGCAGCCAGGTTACTCACAAAAACGCCCATGAAATGCCATATAACACCAGTGCTGTGGCATCTACACTGGCTCCCAATTGAGTATCGTGGGTTGTATAAGATGCTGGTCCTGACCTTTAAAACTTTATATGGCCAGGGATGTCCATTGTATCTTAGAAACCGTCTCTCCTTCTCCCATCATCTGAGGTCACCACGACCATCCCAACGCCTGCTCTATATACCGGGTCCTAGGGAAGTGCACTTGGAGAGCACCAGGCACAGGTGGGCCTTCTCTGTTTCTGCCCCTGTCTTATGGCATTCCTTATGGCCTCCCTATTTGAGAGCCATGCGTGACTCAGGGCATTTTATCCTAGCACTTAAGACCTGGCTTTTGACTAGAGCATTTGACCCATGCTAATTTTAATATTTGTATGTATGTGGTTTATCCTGTATAATTTCTGCAATGTAAATTGCCTGGAGCATCTCGGATGGAGGCCGATTAATAAATAATTAATGATGATGATGATGATGATGATGATGATGATGATGATGATGATGATACATCTGTGAAAGGTCCAGAGTGGGAGAAATAACTCTTTTCTACTTCACCCAAGTGTTAATGTTGCAACTGCTGACCCTGATTACCATTGAATAGCCTTGCAGCTTCAAACCCTGGCTTCTTCCTGCCTGCAAGAAACCTTTGTTGGGAGGTGTTACCTGGCCCTGACTGTTTCATGTCTGGAATTCCTCTGTTTTCTGAAGACCACTGCAACGCGTGGCAGGGTACAGCTAGTTCATAATAAATGACGATACCTAGAAATGATGTATGAATAGTATCTTTGACTATATAATTATATGCTACAAGAGAAAATTCAGAAATGCCCAACTTTTTGCTTTTTTCCAGAATTAATATAATTCTAGCAGCTATGATGGAACAAAATACTTCTGAGAAACTTAAGATCAGTTCTATACCCAAACCAACTCCTGGCAAGCATATAAGGTTGTGCAGACTTCAACAGTTGGATATTATATTAGAAATATATATGGTAAGTCTGATTCAAATTATTCAGTGTATAGTCCAAATTAAAGTTAGAGAAAGGAAGATGCCCAAAAGTGCAAATAATGAACTGAATGCAGTTACTGTGGTCCTATATATATTACAATTGCATCAAATATGTACAGTATTTATAACAGGAATGAAAATATAGCCAAAGGCATTAAATTTAATGGAACTTGCTGTCAGACTGGAAACCAACTTAATTTGTTCATAAGAGGCTACTTTTATGAGTAAGCTGGGCAGTGTTTGAATTTAAGAGATAGGAATAAAGATTGATAAGGAGTTGCGAAAGTTAAGGAAGCAATGTGGTGATTTTAATGGAATGGAAAACCAGAGAGCCATGAAGGTGTATTGTTTTTCTGATTTCCATAATGTGAATGCATCTCTGAAAGGCATGTTATACAAATCTAAACTAACTGAGGAAGCAGAGAAAATATATCTAATTTAAGCGTGTGCATGACAATCCCCAAGGTACCTGAATTGGCTCTGAAGACCTCCTATCTTAGTTTTGATGGTCTGTCCAGATTGCATCATAACACATTGCTCCACACCATCAAAACTTATGACTCAGTGAACTGGTTGAAATGAAACAATAAGGCTGTCTCAGTACTTAATTATAAAATTCTACCAGGAATAATAACAACCTTCTCTGAGTTAATTCCAGTGGAACCAATTAAAAGCAATAATATACAGGGTGAAGCTAAGGTCACTTGATAGTGACCACTGCTGCACATCTATTGGAAAGTTTGTGGTAATATATCTATCCATATATTAAAAGAGCAGCAACACTAACTAATCAGTCATTTCTTTTTGTTATTTTGATTTTTTGTAAAAAGCAAAAATAGCTTGGAGTTTATGCTACCACTCTAGAGATTGAGGATGTTAGACTAGGGATATAAACTAGGCTTGTGCATGGATTCAGAATCTGTCTCTGCCTCTCGTGGTGCCAGAACACTATATATAATAATATATAATGTTATTTATTTATTTATTTATTATTTATTTATTACTTGCACTTATTAACCGCCACTCTCAGCCCTAGGGCGACTCGTGGCGGTGTACAAAAACATAGAAAAGACAATTTACAATAAATCGTGACAACAGACAACATTCTACTACTACATAACATCTACTTATACTAAAAATCCGCATCGTCTTAACATGGGGTCATAATCAATCTCATAGTCGTGGTCCATTCCGGTCGTCATATCACATAGCACTCAATTGAAGGCCATCTCAAAGAGCCATGTTTTCAGGCCCTTACGGAAGGCCATGAGGGAAGGCGCCTGTCTAACTTCAGCAGGGAGGGTGTTCCACAGCCGGGGGGCCACCACCGAGAAGGCCCGCTCTCTCGTCCCCGCCAGGCGTGCCTGTGAGGCAGGCGGGACCGAGAGAAGGGCCTCCCCAGATGATCTCAAGGTCCTCGTGGGCTCATAGGCCGAGATGCGGTCTGCAAGGTATTTTGGGCCGGAACCGTTTAGGGCTTTGTAGGATAACACCAGCACCTTAAATTGGGCCCGGTAGCAGATCGGCAGCCAGTGGAGCTGGAACAAGGGCGTTGTATGCTCCCTGCGTCCTGCTCCTGTTAGTAACATGGCTGCCGCGCGCTGGACTAGCTGAAGCTTCCGGGCCGTCTTCAAGGGCAACCCCACGTAGAGAGCGTTGCAGTAGTCTAGGCGGGATGTAACCAGAGCGTGGACTACCGTGGCCAAGTCAGACTTCCCAAGGTACGGGCGCAGCTGGCGCACAAGCTTTAACTGTGCAAATGCTCCCCTGGTCACCGCTGAAACCTGGGGATCCAGGCTCAGCGATGAATCCAGGTCACACCCAAGCTGCGAACCTGCGCCTTCAAGGGGAGTGCGACCCCGTCCAGCACAGGCTGTAACCCTATACCCTGTTCGGCCTTGCGACTGACCAGGAGTACCTCTGTCTTGTCTGGATTTAATTTCAGTTTGTTCGCCCTCATCCAGACCATTACAGCGGCCAGGCACCGGTTCAGGACTTCGACAGCCTCCTTAGTAGCAGGTGGAAAGGAGTGACAGAGTTGGACATCATCTGCGTACAGATGACACCGCACCCCGAAACTCCGGATGATCTCACCCAGCGGCTTCATGTAGATGTTAAACAGCATGGGGGACAGTATAGAACCCTGTGGAACCCCACAGGTCAAAGGCTGTGGTGTTGAACAGGAGTCCCCCAATAACACCTTCTGGGTACGACCCTCCAGAAATGACTGGAGCCACTGCAAAGCAGTGCCCCCAAGACCCATCTCCGCAAGGCGCCCCAGAAGGATACCGTGGTCGACGGTATCGAAGGCCGCTGAGAGGTCCAGGAGCACCAACAGGGACACACTCCCCCTGTCTAGCTCCCGGCGCAGATCATCGACTAAGGCGACCAAGACCGTCTCGGTACCATGTCCCGGTCTGAAACCAGACTGTGCCGGATCCAGATAATCCGTGTCTCTCAAGAATACCTGGAGTTGTGAGGCCACCACGCTTTCCATGACTTTGCCCAAAAAGGGAAGATTGGAAACAGGCCGAAAGTTGTCCAATTTAGTGGGGTCCAGTGATGGTTTCTTCAACAGCGGCTTTATAATAGCCTGTTTTAGGCTCGCTGGAATCTTGCCTTCCCGAAGGGAGGCATTAACCACCACCGTTACCCACTCGGCCAATCCCCCTCTGGCCTCCCTCAGAAGCCAGGATGGGCAGGGGTCTAGGATGGACGTGGTAGGCCTCATTCCTCCAAGTATCTTGTCCACATCCTCGAGCTTCACAAACTGAAAAGAATCCATCAAAATAGGACAAGCAGGTGCTTGTGTCACATCCAGAGACTGCATTTAATGTGGTGTCCAGCCCAGAGCGGATCAAAGCGACTTTGTCTGCAAAGAACCGAGCAAATGCTTCACAGCGCGTGGCCGAGTTGTCAGGGCTCCCACCTGAGGTAGGGGGAGTTAAAAGGGCTCTGACAATCCGAAACAACTCTGCCGGACGGTTTTTTGCGGACGCAATAGTAGCCGCAAAGAAAGTTTTCTTTGCGGCTTTTATTGCCGCGGCATATGCCCTTAAAAAGGACACAAACCGTGCTCGATTTGGCTCGCTTGGGTCCGAGCGCCACACGCTCTCTAGTTCCCTCTTCCTTCGCTTCATCGCTGCCAGCTCCTCAGTAAACCAAGGAGCTGGTTTAGCTCGGTTACTTGAGAGGGGACATTCCGGAGCGATCCTGTCAATTGCCCTGGTCATCTCCCCATTCCAGAGAGCGACCAAGGCCTCGACATGGTCACCTACCGAGGCGGCGGGAAAATCCCCAAGAGCCGTCAGGAATCCATTCGGATCCATAAGCCTCCTGGGGTGGACCATCTTAATAGGTCCTCCACCCTTGCGGAGGTTAGGGGGCGCAGTGAGCCTAAATCTGATCAGGAAGTGGTCGGTCCATGGCAACGGAGAGATAGACAACTCCTCCACACCGCCACCCTGCTCCCATCCCTGGCAGAAAACCAAGTCCAATGTGTGTCCAGCACAGTGGGTGGGGCCAGATATTTGTTGGGACAGCCCCATGGTTGCCATGGGAGACATGAAGTCCTGAGCCGCTCCTGTGAGGGTCGCCTCGGCATGGATATTGAAGTCCCCCAGCACAAGAAGCCGTTGGGACTCCAACGCCAGGCTCGAGACCACCCCCGCTAGCTCAGGTAGGGAGACTGTAGTGCAGCGAGGTGGACGGTACACTAGCAGAATCCCTATTCTGTCCCGGTCACCCACCCTCAGGTGGACGCATTCGAAATTTGTGGTCTGCGGGATGGGACTCCTGGTCAGATGGATGGAATCTCTATAGACCACTGCGACCCCGCCTCCCCGTCCTCCGGCTCTTGGTTGGTGTTGCACGGAGAAACCTGGAGGGCAAAGCTGGGAGAGGTTTACGCCCCCAGCTTCATCCAACCAGGTCTCCGTGATGCATGCCAGATCTGCCCGCTCCTCCAGGATTAGATCCTGGATCCAGGTCGTTTTTCCGTTGACAGATCTGGCGTTCAACAACACCACCTTCAAACCAGAGGGCCCGCTCACCTGGTTACACCAATTTACCTTAGGAGACCGATTGAGGGTTGTTAATCTGGATAAGCGGTCCGAATTAGGCCGAATTTGGGGTCTCCTTTTTCCGCATCTTAGTTTGTGTTAGTTTGTGGGATTAACATAACTCAAAAACTGCTGGATGAATTGCCACCAAATTTGGCCACAAGACACCTACTAACCCAAGGAGTGATCGTCACTCAAAAATTGATTTTGTCATTTGGGAGTTGTAGTTGCTGGGATTTATAGTTCACCTACAATCAAAGAGCATTCTGAACTCCACCAATGATGGAATTGAACTGAACATAGCACACAGGACTCCCGTGACCAACAGAAAAGACTAGTAGGGTTTGGTGGGCATTGACCTTGAGTTTTGGAGTTGTAGTTCACCTACATCCAGAGAGCACTGTGGACTCAAACAATTATGGAACATTTGGGAGTTGTAGTTACTGTGATGTATAGTTCACCTACAATCAAAGAGTGTTCTGAACCTAACGATGGAATTGGGGCAAACTTTCCACACAGAACCCCCATGACCAACAGAAAATACTTAAGGACATCCAGTCTACCTCCCTTTATCAGGGCAAGAAAAGCCCTCATGACAAAGAGCCATCCAGCCATAGATATATATAGATAGATAGATAGATAGATAGATAGATAGATAGATGATTGATATGATTCACACACAGAGAGATATAGTATCATAGATTTGAAAGGGACCCTTAAAGAAGGACAATGATATGTTGCATGTTATTAGGGCTGGGCGGTTTCGTTTCGTTAATTCGTAATTCGTTAATAATTCGTTAATTTTTTCAATTACAAAACGATAACGAACCATTCTGGAGCAATTATTAAAAAAAACGAATTTTCAAAAAAGTTTTGTAAATGCTTCGTATTTCGATATTGTATTCGTTTCGTTATTGTTTTGAGGTCGTTTCGTTATTATTTCCGCATGTCTGGGCCAGTTTTATGGTTTAATTAGTGAAAAAAAATTATAATATCACACCAACAGTCAACAACAGAGGGAGAGGGAAGCTTCAGAAGGTTTTGGAGGTTTTTTAGCGTATTTTGCGGTCGCGTCCGCCATTAACGAATCGATTCGTTATTGTTTCGGAAATCGATTCGTTAATTTTTTTACCATTTACGAAATTTCGTAAATATCGAACTTTTTAAAAGGAAAATTTTGTAATTATTTTAAATATCGAAACAAAAAAAAACCCCAAATACAAATCGATTTTAGAAACAAATTTTTCCGTTGTTACCCAGGCCTAATATGTTGCATGTTCCAGAGTACACAAACCAGACAATCTCCGCATCAACACTGACAAAGAAACAACAAGAAATACTGGGTTGTTGTAGGTTTTTCCGGGCTATATGGCCATGGTCTAGAGGCATTTTCTCCTGACATTTCGCCTGCATCTATGGCAAGCATCCTCAGAGGTAGTGAGGTCTGTTCGAACTAGGAAATTGGGTTTATATATCTGTGGAATGACCAGGGTGGGACAAAGGACTCTTTTCTGCTGCAGCTAGGTGTGAATGTTTCAACTGACCACCTTGATTAGCATTCAAAGGCTTGGAAGTGCCTGGGGGGAATATTTTGTTGAGAGTGATTTGATGTGCCTGATTGTTTACTCTCTGTTGTTTTGCTGTTGTAATTTTTGAGTTTTTTAATACTGGTAGCCAGAAGACATCAGTGAAGACATCTGGTAACAAGAAATACTATTTACCCACAAGCATAAATAAATTACATATATTAGAAACCAACACTTTCTCATTACTTTATTTTCCAGATCACCAGACTGGGCCACAGCAATGCGTGGCAGGGGACGCTTAGTCATAGAATAGTGAGACTATGTACTGACAGCACTGGAAAGGAAATGGAAACAATTTGGAGTGAACACAGTGTGTTTTGCTCTTACTCTGAATGAACAGAATCTGTTCTTATTCTATAGCTGCATTAATGCTGTGGAAGAGTACTAAATCACGGTGATACTCTGTCATGGGTGCCGGGAAGGATTGCATGGTCTTCATAACCTGAGCGAGTGGCGAGGAAAGAAACATCATTACATTCCAAGCTCTCGGCGCTCTCTCTTGCATCCAGGTGCCACTTGCACACAAAAGTTCAGCCAGACAGATCTTTCTTAATGGGACAAAAAGAAGCCCCTTCCTTTCAACTCGGTCCTAGTCCTGCCTCTTTAAATATGTCAGGAGATAGAAAGATATTTAATATCACATCCTCAAGAAACTGGCTATGTAGCGGTCAAAGATATTACCCTGTAAAAAAAAAAAGGAAGGCAAAAAAGAGAAACCTGAAATTTCCATCTGGCAGGAACTGAATAATTCAGGGCTTGTGGAGAAAGAGCTTTTTGCTATAAATCAGACCATTGCTCCCCTTGAAGAAATATAGCTCAAAGACTTTGAAATACAGGGTGAAAATGCAGTACAAAAAACTCTTGGCTAGCCTTCTCATTGTTCACAAAACAGACTGCTCCGACTAGCCTTTTGGATCAAATATTCCACCTTTTTCTTTTCCTTCTGCTTTCCCACCCTGTTTATTCTCTCTTCCCCCTTCTTTGAAGTTGCTCATGCTAGTGATTCTGGATTTGGATGTCAACAATTAGTTTGAAAGGTAGGAAGCAAAAGGATAGATGTTGTGAACATTCAAAGAAAAGCTCACAGAGAAGTCAATGGTCCTTAAAAGAAAGATAGGGGATGTGTTTTTCCTGGTCACTCGGGGGGTTATTATTTTTGTCTTTCCATCTTGTTTGAGAAAACATCCATGGAACGTGTAAAGTTCTTATTCAAAAAGCAATCTGACTGAAGCTATAATTTATTCATAGCAGAAATGGCAGATGGAGTCCTTTTTAAGTGGGGTTTTGAGTAGAGATGAAAGTGATGGGTTGGGGTGCATCTACATTGGGTAATTGATGCAGTTTGACATCATTTAAGGAAGGCTGAGCAAAGAAAGATAGACACTTTTGAACTGTGGTGTTGGAGGAAAATTCTGAGAATGCCTTGGACCGCGAGAAGATCAAACCAATCCATACTCCAGACTTCTCATTGGAGGGAAGGATATTAGAGCCAAAGATTAAGTCCTTTGGCCACATCATGAGAAGACAGAAAAGCTTGGAGAAGACAATTATGCTGGGGAAAATGGAAGGAAGAGGGGCCAACCAAGGGCAAGATGGGTGAATGGTCTCCTTGAGGTGACTGGCTTGACTCTGAAGGAGCTGGGGATAGCCACAGCCGTCAGCAACTCTGGCATGGGCAGGTCCATGAGGTCACGAAGAGTTGGAAGCAACTGAACAAATAAACAACAACAATCATTTAACTGCCATGGCTCAATGCTATTGAAAGCTGACTGGCACAACCTGGGGATCACAACTAGACACAGTGAAGACATCTGTCCTTGCATTTTGCTCCTCTGCTGCTGAGTACGCATGCCCAGTATGGAACACATCTCGCCACACTAAAACAGTGGATGTGGGTCTTAATGAGATGTGCTGCATTATCATAGGATGTCTATGCCCTACGCTGCTGGAGAAATTATACTGTTTAGCCAGTATTGCACCACCTGTAATCCGTCGGAAAGTAGCAGCCAATAATGAAAGGATCAAGGCAGTGACATCTTCAGCCCATCCTCTGTTTGGATATCAGCCAGCATGCCAATGCATTAAATAAAATTAAAAAAAAATAGTTTTCTAAGATCTACAGAGATACTTGCAGGAACACCTCAGCAAGTCCAAAAGTAGCAGGCAAACAACTGGAACCTCAAGTCATGGCTGATACCGAATGAGAGACTCCCTCCTGGGCACACAGAAAACTGGGCAACTTGGAAGGCACTGAACAGACTGTTTTCTGGCACCATTAGATGCAGAGCCAACCTTAAGAAATGGGGCCATAAAGTGGAGTCCACGACATGCGAGTGCGGAGAAGAGGAAACCACAGATCACCTATTATAATGCAACCTGAGTCCTGCCACATGATGCACAAGGGAGGACCTCCTTATAGCAACAGCAGAGGCACTCCAAGAGGCCAGCTACTGGTCAAAGGACATTTAACAGAATGCCAAGTTTGTAAACTTTGTGTTTTTTAAATACCTTACAACTGTACCCTTGGTTTTGTCCTGATACGATAAATAAAATAAAATGCTATTGGTATTTCACTTTGTATTTAGTTTTCTCTGCCAAGGAATGCAGCCTAGTCCATCATCAGCCTATGTATAATGTGCAATGGCTCTTACTAATTTCTCCTTAATATCTCTTCATTACCAATCACGGCAGAGGTTAACTCCCAGGATTATGGATTATATGGCAATAAATACAAAATTAATAATAAAAAACACTTTCACCATCAGATAAGCCTATTTTACTGCCCAAGTAATTGTCTGGAAAGATAAGAGAAGGGAAAAGGTGCCTCATTCTTCAATATGATGTCTTTGTGGAGGACCAAGATCTTGTTGACAAATGAGCTTTTCAAGGAGGAAAGAGACAGAAAAGATGGAAGGTCTCTTCATTAAATCGTTAGGGATGCATCACCTCGTGTTACCCAATGTGTTGCTTTTCTTTCTGGTCCGAGGCAGATGAGTCTGGAACAAAATGAATCCTGACCCTTTTGTTAAGGGTTATCCCATAAATCTTCTTGTGGTTGTTTTACAAGGTCAGTCTCGTTTGTGACGTTTACACTTTCCAGGAGATAGACAGAGTAGTCTAGTACAGCAAAATCAGGGAGCATGTGGCCTGCAGCATGTTGCCAAATTGCAGCTCCCTTATCATTGGCTTTGTGGCCAGAGCTAATGACAGTTGTAGACCAGCAACATCTGGAGAGCCACTTATTTTTCATTCCTGCACTAGATAGAATCACTTATCATTGTGGTGAATCAATGGTGAAAAGGAATTTCCATCCATATTGGTCTCAAAAGGAGGCACCGCAGTATGAATCCCTGGTTGCAGAAACACTAGCCATCTATGGCATGGGCTGCATATATCATCAGTAGCGTTCAGCGTTTTTTTTCTAGTTAGTCAATCCCTTGCTGTCCGAGTATGATGGCTTTCTAAGTGTAGTATCTTGGAGACTGTGGAGCCATATTGTGCTGGTACGGCTGTACCAGGAGCTCCAATTTTATTTGCTTTGTATTAAATGTTTGCTTGCAGTCCAAAGTTTCAGAGACTCTGCAGAAAGGTGGCTTCCTTTGGTTGCAGTCGTAGGGCAAGTCACCTGTCCATCATTCTTAAGTTTTGGTTTTGCCCCTTGTTCAGGGCAATTGGGAAGGGAAGGGAGCCATTTTTAGTTAGTCTCAGTAAGGAAAGCTAATTTAGAGGACGTGTACAAGCTTCTCCTGTACAAAAGCTTCAACCCTTAAGAGAACAGTCTTAAGAGCATCCAAAGATCTCCAAAGATTTCCTGGGAAACAGTCCTAAAGCTTTGAGGAATTTCAGAGGGTAAACAGTTTTGGAAGACCAAAGAACTCCCGCTGGAGAATCTACTGGCCTTACTGGTAGGTCCACTCAGTGCTCAAGACGCAGTTCGACCCGGTAGTGGAGCCCACATCAGTAAGACTTAAATTACAGTCAGCCTGGGAGAAGTTAAAAGGGGATTTTCCTTTAAAGTAAAGAAACAGTTATTGAAGACAGTTGCCTGTCCTTCGTGGGCAAGATTAGGAAGCCACCAGTTGCATAAAAGCCTGGAAGCATTTGTTTAACTTTATTGAAGACAAGAAAAATTTCTGTTTGATTGTTCATTAATAAAGGACTTCGTTATACTTCACAAGCCATGTAAAGACCATTTGTGGTGGAGGATCCTTGAAAATTTCTTTTCGGGCGGCCCTGGCTTCCCGCTGGGCTCAAGTTGCATGTCCTATTTAAAGGCAATTCTTTACAGGCCCAGTGCGTGACAGAACACATATTCTTGACCTTCATGTTCTTCCACAGTGAGGACATCAGTTTCCAGGTGGAAGGCGGTCCCAGTCAGGGTTGGCTTGATTTACCTCCCTCTTGGCACATTTCTCTCTTTCACCCTCCATTTGTGCCTCTTCAAATTCTACAGCACTGCTGGTCACAGCTGACCTCCACTTAGAGCACTCAAGGGCCAGGGCTCCCGAGTTCTCAGTATCTATGCCACATTTTTTAAAGTTAGCTTTAAGACCATCTTTCAATCGCTTTTCCTATCCACCAATGTTCCTTTTTCCGTTGTTGAGTTGGGAGTATAGTAACTGCTTTGGGAAATGGTGTTCGGCGTTCAGACAATGTGGTCAGTCAAGCGGAGTTGATTGCGAAGGAGCATTATCTCCTGATGTTTCGCCCACATCTATGGCAGGCATCCTCAGAAGTTGAGGGGTCTGTTGGAAACTAGGCAAGTGCCTTTCATGTTCCTTGATTCATGTTTGGGCACTGTGTTTGATGCTCCCTATGTAGACTTGTCCACAGCTGCATGGTATACCACACACTGACATTTGTCTGCTTGTCTTCCCAAGAGATTGCAGGGTTTTTCAGAGGCAATGCTGATGGAATCATTCCAGGAGTTAAGTGTGACTTCTATAGACAGTCCATGTTTTGCAGGCGTAAAACAGGGTTGGGAGGACAATCTATATAAATAAAAATGTAATGTTAGTTCGTGCTACCATCAGAACTCAAAAACCACTGGGGGAATTGACACCAAATTTGGACACAAGACACCTAACAGTCCAATTTATGTCCTCCACTCAAAAAAATTGATTTTGTCATTTGGGAATTGTTGTTGCTGGGATTTATAGTTCACCTACAATCAAAGAGCATTCTGAACTCCACCAATGATGGAATTGGGACAAACTTAGCACACAGGGCTCCCATGACCAACAAAAAACTGGAAGGGTTTGGTGGACATTGACCTTGAGTTTGGGAATTATAGTTCACCCACATCCAGTGAGCACTGTGGACTCAAACAATGATGGATCTGGACCAAACTTGGCACGAATATTCCATATGCCCAAATATGAACACAGATGGAGTTTAAGTGAAATAGACCTTGACATTTGGGAGTTGTAGTTGCTGGGATTTATAGTTCACCTACAATCAAAGAGCATTCTGAACTCCATCAATGATGGAATTCAACCAAACATGGCATACAGGACTTCCATGACCAACAGAACACACTGGAAGGGTTTGGTGGGCATTGACCTTGAGTTTGGGAGTTGTAGTTCACCTACATCCAGAGAGCACTGTGGACTCAAACAATGATGGATCTGGACCAAACTTGACACAAAAATTCCATATGCTAAATATGAACACAGATGGAGTTTGGAGGAAATAGATCTTGACATTTGGGATTTGTAGTTACTGGGATTTATAGTTCACTACAATTAAAGAGCATTCTGAAACCCACAAACGACAGAAATGGGGCAAACTTCCCACACAGAACCCCCATGACCAACAGAAAATACTTAAGGCCATCCAGTCCAACTCTCTTCACCAGGGCAAGAAAATGTAATCAGAGCCCTCCTGACAAAGAGCCATCCAGTCATAAATATAGATAGATATGATTCACACACACAGATATAGTATCATAGATTTGAAAGAGACCCCTTAAAGAAGGACTATGATATGTTGCATATTCCAGAGTAGGCAAACCAGACACTCTCCACATCAACCCCGACAAAGAAACAACAAGAAATACGGTTTACTCACAAGCATAAAGGAATTACATATATTAGAAACCAACACTTTCTCATTACTTTATTTTCCAGATCACCAGACTGGGCCACAGCAACGCGTGGCAGGGGACAGCTAGTATCTTTATAAAAAAGTACCTTGGTATCCCTATGGATGTCGCAGTCCTCAAACACTCATTGCTTCATTCAGAAAAATGCTGCACTTGCAGAGCTCATGTGGTGTTGTATTTCAGTATCAATGTAGCATTCCATGCATAGCGGGAAGTGAAGCTTTACTGGTTCTATTGTTACTTCTTTCCCCTTGTAATAGTTTGCAGTGATGTCCAGCAGAGATCTTTCATAAGCTGTTTCACTGCTCTCATGGTATGTATTATCTATCTTAACACCAATATAGTTAGTTACTTGGAAACCCCCTTGAGCACCAATCTTGTAGCCTTGAGTCCCAGTTTTTGGGGAAAACGCTGGTATATAAACCAAGTGATTATAACTGATTACTTAGCCTTTTTGTGTGTTTGCTTAATTTATGCTATTAAAGCATTTCTTTGTAACTCTAAATCCAAACAATGCAGGATGCAATGCAATAAAACAACATTAAATAATGTAAAACAATTTGTAAGCTCTGGTTATATTTGCATATTATATTATAGAGATTGAAATCCTATTGCTTAGGCCCAAGGACAGTAGACCTATTGACTCGATCGAATGGTGGGTAAACAAATGGTGAATTTGATTATTTCAGTGGTTACATTCTATCTGGAACTGGGAAAGCATCTACATTTAGATCCAATGCAATTTGAGACCACATAAAATGGCATAACGCAATGCTACAGAATTATGAGAACTGTAGTTTTGCAAAGTTTCCACCTTTTTTGACATAGAGTGTTGGTCTATCACCAAATCACAACTCTCATGGTTCCATATCATTAAGCCATGGCAGTTAATTGTAGGAAAGCCTTAAGTAGTTAATTGAGGCCTGCAATTACTTCTAAATTTGCACTTATTCAGACTCACATGCAAAATTTTTACAAATGTGTGCTTTCTTTTGTGCTTTTTAAAAAGGAGCTTGCTGCTTTGTGAGTAATCACCACCTAATATGCAGACCGAGCCTCAGTTCCAAGCCTATATGCATAGAAATAGGTGGTATATCCTTTAATCTCCACATTACAACCCAAAATCTCTGAATAGAGTTAACTTTACTATATTTGATTTAATGGAAGAGATTCAGGATTAATTCACTGTAATAAAAAGAAAATGTCTCATTCTACCATTCTGCCATAAGTCTCAATTACATTCAAAGATAACAGAGACAGCCAAAGGCGAGCGATAACATTATGTAGGGTAGAGATTCTTTTAGCTAGTTTGCAAAAATATTGCTTGGAACAATGATTGATAGGAGAATTGTTAATGTTTAGTGAGCCTTGCCCACTATTCCCCAGTTGCAGTGTTGGTACCTGAAACTAAAAAGTAACAAGCACCCCAAATTGTATCTGAACAATTAAAAATTAATGAACTATAGATATTATGCAAAGTATTTTGAGATTGCTATTAAGTCATTCCTGTCACATTCAATGATGATGATGATGATAATGATAAGACTCTGGCACACGCCAGAAAAAGTGGTCCCAGTGGTGATCGGCACACTGGGTGCAGTGCCTAAAGACCTTGGCCTGCACTTAAACACAATAGATGCTGACAAGATTACCATCTTCCAGGTGCAGAAGGCCACCTTACTGGGATCTGCACGCATTATTCGCCGATACATCACACAGTCCTAGACACTTGGGAAGTATCCAACGTGTGATCCAATACAACAGTCAACAGAGTGATCTTCTCTGCTGTTGACTCATCTTGTTGTCTTTCAAATGATAATGATGATGATGATGTTCAGCTTGTGATTTTGTGATACGAAATCCAGCATATATATATATTGTTTGCTGTGACATACTGTGTTTTTGTGTCGTCGTCATTGTCATCATCATCATCATCATCATCATCATCATCATCATCTTTATCATCATCGTCGTCATCATCTTTATGTATATTTCACCTTTTTCCTCTATGGGACTCAGAGAGGATTACAGCATTTAAATACATAGGCAAACATTCAATGCCTTCACAATAACATAGAATGAGAAACACGAACAAAGGCAGAGACTTCTCCTTTCATTTCCAACTTCTGGAGGCAGTGCTCATCTCTGGCTCTGGGGAGTTTCTTTCTCCATTTTCAATCCAAGGAACCTGCATTGTCACATCCTGGTCATGTGGCTATGAAGATTGCTTGCCGCCAAAGCAGTATCTATTTCTCTACTCACATTTACATGTTTTCAAACTGCTAGGTTGACAGGAGCCAAGTTTGACAGATGAGAGCTCATTCCATCAGCAGCACAAGAGTTTAACCCATTACACCACTTAGGGCAACACATATTATTCCCTGTTTTCTTATGTTATATAGAAAATTCAAGAAGATAACTCTTGTAGATTTTTTTAAAGTTGTTTGTAAAAATTTCCCAAAAGTTAGTGGATGAGTGAAACATTCAGAAACTTGATGGGCTAACAGTGTTAAATATGTCCTATAATCTTAGCAAAGCGCATGCCAATAGCTCTAACAATGAGGGAGAAAGGCACCCCTGAAGTTTCTCCATTGGCACAATTAATTACTCGACGAAAACTAATAAAAATAATTAACTCATTATAGTTATGATACAGACCCTGTCCAATTTTGGAAACACTTTAGAACCAGTTCCCCACCACCACCTTCTAATTTTGTAATGAGTATTGAAACATTTTTATTGATCATATAAGGCTAGTAAGTATAGTTGTAAAGAGTTATGGGGTGTGTGTGTGTGGAACCAAATGAAATCTCCACTTAACACTACTTGAGGTGAATAAGACTGGAAATAAGAGGCTCAAATGGAGTACTTCCCAAGCCTTTTGGATTTGAAAGTTGTCCTGCTTGAAGTCAGCCAGTGTTGGCCAGAGAGATGGGCCAATGGGAAAACAGTTGTGGCATAAAATCTGTATTCCAGGGGAAAGTATAGTCTCCCAATGCCATCATTGTATAGGATGGTAATATCATAGTATTAATCAAAATCCTAATATGCTATTCATTGAGCTGAGAGTCTTTGTTCTTCTTCTCCTCACACTGCAAAAAGTCTAAAAGGCTTCAGTCTTAATTGGTTAATCCTGTCGATCAATTGATTAATCCTTTCATTTTCAATATTTAGCTATTCTTCTGCAGATGGCTACAGAGCCTTCTTATTAATATGCCTGGAAAGTTGCCAGTTGCCATATGCTTGAGGTGCCATCACAAAAATAAATTATGTGTCATAATAACAGTGTGAAAGCTAGAGATTCTATAGACGTCATATTGGGAACATCAGGGCTGATTGGGTTATAATTACATATTAACTGAATTAGTCCAAGAACCTCCCCCGATTCTTTCTCTCTCTCTCTCTCTTTTGTTAGAAGATACAGATATCTCAGAAGTAAAGTACTTACAATTTCAAGATCAAGAGCTATTTTCTCTAATTGTTTTGCAGCCAGACAGAGAGCCCTGCAGCAGCATGGATGCCAGGGTAATTATTGGTGCCACAAATGGCCTAGGAGACAAAGATGCCCTGATGCTTCTATCGTTTACATCCCTTTCAATACTGGTATCCCTTCATTGGCATCCCTGGAATGATTGCTGAGCATTACAGGGGTGCTAGAAAGAAACAAAGACAGACTTTGTATTTCTAGGCGCAAAGATTACTGCAGATGCAGACTGTAGCCAGGAAATCAGAAGACGCTTACTTCTTGGGAGGAGAGCAATGTCCAGTCTCGATAAAATAGTAAAGAGTAGAGACATCAGACTGGCAACAAAGATCCTGCCTAGTCAAAGCCATGGTCTTCCCTGTAGTCACCTACGGATGTGAGAGCTGGACCTCAGGGAAGGCTGAGCGAAGGAAGAGAGATGCTTTTGAGCTGTGGTGTTGGAGGAAAGTTCTGAGAGTGCCTTGGACTGCGAGAAGATCCAACCAGTCCATCCTCCAGGAAATAAAGCCCGACTGCTCACTGGAGGGAAAGATACTAGAGACAAAGTTGAAGTACTTTGGCCACATCATGAGGAGACAGGAAAGCCTAGAGAAGACAATGATGCTGGCGAAAGTGGAAGGCAAAAGGAAGAGGGGCCGACCAAGGGCAAGATGGATGGATGGCATCCTTGAAGTGACTGGACTGACCTTGAGGGAGCTGGGGGTGGTAACGGCCGACAGGGAGCTCTGGCGTGGGCTGGTCCATGAGGTCATGAAGAGCCGGAGACGACTGAACGAATGAACAACAACAACAAGAAAGAACATCAGCTTTGGTGTTTTTTTTTTCTTACCAATTTCAGAAACACTTTTTTCTTACTGTAAATTGTGTTGTTAAAAGGTGTCACTTCCTCTGGATAAACTAAGCAATTATGATTACATTCCAGTACTTGGTGCTCCAAGGGTAGAAATCAGGTTCAATTCTTTCACATGTCTTCCTTGCACACCCTCTTAAGGGTAGAAAGGCTCATGGGACATATAGTGCTTGCTAGAATAGGACTTACTGGTGGAAGAATTAGGAAATAAGAGTTGAGGACTCGGATGCTTCATCTGTTTTCATTCCCTAACAATTTGGTAGGAATTTGAAATGGTAATTAAGCTTTAATGCATGTGTGATAAATATGATGTGTGGATTGAGTGAAATTCTATAAAAGTGTATGACTGAGGTATGGTGAAGATGGGGTTGCACTCCCCCTGAAATCACAGGTCTGCAGTTTGGGGGTCCTCCTAGACTCAGCACTGATGCTTGATGAGCAAGTGTCGGCAGTGGCTGGGAGGGCCTTCGCGCAATTAAAACTTGTGCGCCAACTGTGACCTTACTTCGTGAAGTCTGACTTGACCATGGTGGTCCATGCCTTAGTTACCTCTAGACTGGACTACTGTAATGCTTTCTATGTGGGGATACCCTTGAAGACAGCCTGGAAATTACAACTTGTCCAACGTTCAGCAGCCAGACTAATAACTGGGGCAACTTACAGGGAGCGGTCAACCCCTCAGTTTAAGGAGCTCCACTGGCTGCTGTTTATTTTCTTGTCCCAATTCAAGGTGCAGGTTATCACCTATAAAGCCCTAAACGGTTTGGGACCCACCTTCCTTCGTGACCGTATCTCTCTCCATGAACCAACTCGGGCCCTTCATTCTTCGGGGGAGGCCCTTCTTTCACCCCTGCCAGTCTCACAGACTCATCTGGTGAGTACAAGGGAGAGAGATTTTTCCTCTGTCGCTCCCCAACTCTGGAACTCACTACCTGGAGAGATTAGGAAAGCCCCTACCCTAGAAACCTTTAAAAAGAACCTCAAAACCTGGTTCTTCCATTGCGCATTTGATGAATAGATTTACATCCTCATACTAGTGTTCCTCTGTGGCTCCCCAACTCTGGAACTCACTACCTGGAGAGATTAGGAAAGCCCCTACCCTAGAAACTTTTAAAAAGAACCTCAAAACCTGGCTCTTTCGCTGTGCATTTGATGAATAGATTTACATCTTCGCACTAGTGTTTAGCTTCAACGATTTTTGTTATTGGAGTCCCCATCGGGGAGATGGTAGCAGAGTACAAATAAAGTTTATTTATTATATTATTTTATAAGACTGAAGAATAATGACACCTGAAAAACTGCAAAAGAAGGTGAAAAATTCATGAAGTGCTGAAATGATAAAAAGGGTGTTGAAGGAAAAACTGCTAACATGACCAGAGACAATGATTAACTTTTGGGTTGAAAACAACATGTTTGCATTCCATGAAAGTGTACGAATGGGATCTGGTGAAGACTGAAGAATACTGCAGCCTGGAAAACTTCTAAAGAAGTTGAAGAATTCATGTACTGTTGAACTGATAAAAAGGCTGTTGAAGGAAAAACTGCTAAACTGCTGACATGACCAAAGACCATGATTAACTCTTGAGTTGAAAACAACATGTTTACATAGCTAAATACAATTATTCTTTTAAGTTAAGTCAACAGAATGGTTCCTTATGTTAAGAAGGAAAACCAATACCAGTTAAGGAAGAAAAGCCAACATCTGTGAGGAACTGAGAGAGTCAGCTGTTTTAGCTGAGAAAAAGCTTGTCAATCATTTACAACTTATTGGAAGAACAACAGCAAGAAATATGCTATATTAGAGACCTTTTTATTTTCCAAAAGTGTGGCAAAAGTGCAGATTCTGTATACCCACCTCTTTCTCCAAGGGATGGATAAAGATGGTGTATCTCAGAATGGAAGATTCTCAAGGGATGCAATCTGGCCTCCATGTGGTTCTCTTCTCCAGGAGAAGGAAGAAGGGATGGAAATGTATGTATGATGGGTGAATAAATGCTTATATGTGTGTGAATGCTGAGTAAAATGCAATATCCTTTTTGTTTGGGTAACCAATGTAGTTATATAGCCTCTGTGTGTCTACTTTCTTTCTCTGAAAGTGCCTGTGTAACCTGTCTCACTAAAAACAGAATAAAATAATCATTTTAGTGTTTAAAAAGTATTCATGACATATGAAATATGTGAAGTTGTTTTCCCCATTCATGTATACACTATACCACTGAAGAAATGGAGATGCTGAGTCATGCATTAACTGTATATAGGGAATTATTTGGGGAATGTGTTCTGGCCTGGTCCAGGTGATTGTGAATGATGCAATCCTGGGTTTGAGTTAAGTCAATGAGTTGAGAACCAATCAGAGATTGCTATGTGTAAATGCACAGAATTGTATATAAGGAAGTCATGTACAGTGTATATTTCTCTCCTTGTGCTGTGATGCTGTTTGCCGAAGGCTCTGTGTGATTTATTAAAGGAACCTGTCTGCTAAGACAAGATATAACTGCGTGCTGTGGTAAGTTTGTAGTGTCATCTAGATTGGAGGGGAAAACAATAGTAAAACTGGCAATAGCCGGGCATGTGCTCAAGTGCCTGTAAAGAGTTCCAGAGTGACTGCAGGCTGTGGGAGCAGTTGACTGAAAATACTGTGCAGGAAGAAGCTACTGGAAAGCGCTGAAGTTGTGCAACTGATCCGCTGCTGAATTGTGAGATCAAGCGCGACAAATATTTTATATTAATATTTATAAAAAATCTGCAAAATGGCAAGTCCGCGTAAACCGAAACACAAAGTAGCGAGAGAACACTGTATTTACATCTTAGCGGCCACATATTAAGGAGAAAGGTTTTTACCCCTTATATGTATACATCTGTATGAAGGTGGTAGCTCTGCAACCCATAGGATGCATCGGATCATTGAAGGGTACCATGGAGCCCTTGGTACTTGATTCTTCCAAAATTGCTGGGAGGAGGAAGTCTGTTTGATATAAAGTGACCTTAGAGGAATGTTTTGGCATGCAAATATTTCTTCCCAAGCCCAAACCAACCAAAAGCCCATCAGAAAGTGACATACCTGATCATTGCCTACATGTCAGGCCAAAAGTGACTCTTGGAGCACTCCCAGCTCTAGATTGTTCTGTTGTATACAAAGGGAGCTCTCTTACTAATGTTGCATTCATGGCATCAATGAGAAATGGCCACCAGAACCAAGAGGGGCAAAATGTGTGACATCTAAACTGCACTGAGCTGTTGGACTTTTGAGATCTTGGTGACCCTTTGACATAAACTGATCTTCGTAGTAGACTTGGCATTTATTACTTAACTTTTCCCCATATGCTTGATATATAGTGTGAATTTCACAGTTTGAAAAATAAAGAAAAACTGGTTGCATTGCAAGGCAACACATTAATGGTATGAAGTCATTTCGCCTCTTCTTTTGGGGTGTTACTTATGTTTTTTTCTCTTTCACACTTTTGTTGGTTTTTGAAACAAATCCATCTTCACCCCTTGCAGTCTGGAGAGCCATGCATAATGAGGAAAAGAATGAGAGAGGGAGAGAGGGAGATGGCAAAAGAGCTCTCTGAAAATTGACAGTCACTTGCTCATTTCTTCCTGTTTTCCATTGATACCTAGTACTGAATTGTTGAAATAATTCCGAGAAAGCTTTTGTAAAACAATCTCCGGCCAGTGGTATGATGTGTTTGGATGGCATACAATCTTTTCATAATGCATGACTGTACATTTGATATGAGAGAGACCTTTCATCCTGTAGCAGTTTGCTTTTTTTTCTTCTTTCTTCTCTCTCTCATTGCACGACAAAGCTTGGTTTAAAGCTAAAATCAAAGCAGCCTTTACTTAGAAAAAGCAATTTCGTTTTTTATATTTTCCTCCCTCTCTTTCTTTCTTTCTTCTTTACCTGAAACACTGGGGTTTAAATTATAAGCTTTAGGATGACTCAGAAGATGTAATGCATGCATATAAACCACATAATTTTCTTAGTGTATTTTCACAATCAATATCACTGTGTGTTTAAAGTAGGAACCTTGGGTCAATCTTCTAAGTACTGAATGAATAATATGATTTTTTTTATACATATAAAAAAAATCCGGGACGTGCTGCACAGTGCAAATAATAGCTTGCATGAATATTTAAAGCATATACAGTGCAAAGTAATTGCCAAGTAGCAAAGAATACTAAAATGAAGAGGCTGTAAGTAACAGGGGGCAGAGCAGGACAGAGATAACAGAGTGCTTCCATGCAGGGGTGGCTGAAGCAATAGGCAAGATACTCATTTGCGCATAGCGCGAATCCCCGAGGGGTGCTCTTGAGGCACCCCCACCTCTGCTTCCAAGGGGTTCCCTCTCCAAAGCAGTAGCGGCGCCATCACGTTGGGGCAATGCCTTCCCTGCCAACCTTCCTCCTCTTCCAAGGCCAGCCCCATGTGAGAGACACAGAGACACAAGCCCTTTCTCTCCTGTGTGGTGCCTCAGTCTCTTTCTAGCAAGTAGCACCCTTGCACCCGCCTCCTTCATGGCACAACTGGGATGAAGGGCTCCCCTCCTTCTCCACCGCACGGGCATGCCATGCTATCCTTGTTGTTCATTCGTTCAGTCGTCTCCGACTCTTTGTGACCTCATGGATCAGCCCATGCCAGAGCTCCCTGTCAGCCGTCACCACCCCCAGGGTCTCCTTCAAGGTCAGTCCAGTCACTTCAAGGATGCCATCCATCCATCTTGCCCTTGGTCGGCCCCTCTTCCTTTTACCTTCCACCTTCCCCACATAATTGTCTTCTCTAGGCTTTGCTGTCTCCTCATGATGTGGCCAAAGTACTTCAACTTTGTCTCTAGTATCCTTCCCTCCAATGAACAGTCGGGCTTTATTTCCTGGAGGATGGACTGGTTGGATCTTCTCACAGTCCAAGGCACTCTCAGAACTTTCCTCCAACACCACAGTTCAAAAGCATCTATCTTCCTTCGCTCAGCCTTCCCTAAGGTCCAGCTCTCACATCCGTAGGTTACTACAGGGAAGACCATGGCTTTGACTAGACGGATCTTTGTTGCTATCGTACCCGAGCAGAAAAGTGCAAGGGAGGGAGAAAGGAAGGCCACAAAGGGGATGCCCAGCAGCAGGGCAGGCGGAGCAAAGGTAAGAGCAAGGGAGGCGGGGGTGGCACAAAGACCCCTCGTTTGCTTGCTTGCTTGCTCTCTGTGCTGTGCTCCTTCCCTCTCCTCCACCGGCCTCAGGGAACCCTGGGAAAGGGAGTCCTGCTCCGAGACCCTCCCATGACCCTCCCTCCCCAATCTGCAGCACACGGTGCAAGGGGGGACATCCCAGGAAAGACACCACCACCAATTGGTTGCCAACACCTTGAGGATGGCAAACAACAAGGTGGCTTTGAAAAACAACACCTTCTACCTTTTATTTTTCAGTGATTGGTTGTGCGTGGAGGGTGTGTGCCAAAATACTATTTGCTTACACTTGAAATTTACCTAGGACCAGCCCTGCTTCCATGTACTTGCCTTCCAGAACTTCTATTAATACAGAATGCAACCCAGCAACCCAGAATAATAATACTACATCATTCTCCTAATGCTTTATCTCTTGGTGCCAGCCTTATTTTATTAATTTTTTTTTACAGTATTCATATTCTCCCCTTCTCACCCTGTAGGGGACTCAGGGCGGATTACAGTGCACATATACATGGCAAATATTCATTGCCATAGACTCACAACATATTTAGACAAACACAGAGACAATTTAAGTTTCATGATTGTATGCTTGAATTCCGGCCACCGGAAGTCTACCTAACCCCCACCATCGCATGCTTCTATTTGAGGGGTTTTTCAACTTCCCTGCTGTGCCTTATGGTGTTGCCCTTTTTAAGCTGCAGTTGGGGTATATTTTAACACCCATTGCAAAACTAGAAATGCAGCAGGTTGAGTGTAGCCACCCTAATCGATCTGTGACATTTGGAAACTATGTGAATAATGATACTCAATACTGTATGTTCAGAATAAAAGCAACAGAGGAGGCGAGTCACTTTTAAAAAAGAGACTGAGCAGCTTAGCTCCCAAAGGAACATGGGATCAATAGATCTTGGGGAAGACGCCAGCCTTTAACCTTTCAGACTTTCAGCTGACATTGTGTAAGGGTCACGACTTCTTGAGAACTAAAAAAACCGAAAAAAGAGCCTCCAAACTAATTTCATTCTTTACCAGGGTACATTTTTGCTTCTTTCAATGTTTTCCTCAATACTCTTGAAATATCATCAAGTCCAATTCCCTGTTGAATGATCTCCAACTAAAGGATGATGGTGATGGTGATGGTGATGATAATAAGGGGTTTGTGAAAATATTAGAAAGTTCACTGAAAATGCAATGAAACAATAGAAAACGGAGTTGTTTGTGGGCAATGAAAGCTATGAAATTGTGAACATCAAGTAAGGAATTTTCCAGGGTGACTCACTGTCACCACTGTTCATCATTGCAATGAGCAAGATTGAAGAGAAACAACTGGAAAAGCTGACATGAATTCAAAAAGAGAGTTTTGGAGTACAATACTCACGAGCTCACAATCGTGTTATAAAACCAAGTCTGGATCGTCGATGTTGCAATCGCAGGCGACAGCAGGATTGAAGAGAAACAACTGGAAAAGCTGACACAATACAAGGATTTAAAGATAGAACTGCAGACTCTGGCACAAGCCAGTCAATGGGGTCCCAGGGGTGATCAGTAGGCCTGGGTAACAACGGAAAAATTTGTTTCTAAAATCGATTCGTTTTTTGGGGTTTTTTGCGTTTCGATATTTAAAAGAATTCCGAAATTTTTCTTTTAAAAAGTTCGATATTTACGAAATTTCGTAAATGTTAAAAAATTACGAAACATTAACGGAACAAATACGAAACAATAACGAATCGATTCGTTAATGGCGGACGCGACCGCGCAATACGCTAAAAAACCTCCAAATGGGACAGGGGGAACTTCTGAAGCTTCCCTCTCCCTCTGTTGTTGACTGTTGGTGTGATATTATAATTTTTTTCACTAATTAAACAAAAAACAACTATAAAACTTGCCCCAGACATGCGGAAATAATAACGAAACGACCTCAAACCGATAACGAAACGAATACATAACAAATCCGAAGCATTTACGAAACGAATTTAAAAATTCGTTTCATTTTTAAGTTGCTCCAGAATGGTTCGTTATCGCTTCGTTATAAAAAAAATAACGAATTTTTAACGAATTACGAATTAACGAAACGAAACCGCCCAGCCCTAGTGGTGATCGGCACACTGGGTGCAGTGCCTAAAGACCTCGGCCTGCACTTAAACACAATCGGCCCTGACAAAATTACCATCTGCCAGCTGCAGAAGGCCACCTTACTGGGATCTGTATGCATTATTCGCCGATACATCACACAGCCCTAGACACTTGGGAAGTGTCCTATGTGTGATCCAATACAACACCAGCAAAATGAACTTGTTTGGTGTGGACTCATCTTGTTGTGTTTCAAAGAATAAGAATAATAATAAGAAGAAGTGTGGGCACCTGCCTGCAACTGAACACCTCACCTCTAGAGTAGAAACAGGTAAGAAGCCTCCTTAAAGCTGCCTGCAGCTGAGTGCCTCTCCCCTAGAGTAAAACAGCTTAAATGCCTAAAATGACAGGAAGGGGAGCCTGGGAACACCCCACCACCACCACAATGGGCTGATACAAAACAGGTCCAATTTTAGGAGGCTCCCAAAAATGGATCGGGGCCCCCACCAAAGGCCTGGACACAAAACTGTTCAAAGTCCTTCTGAATTCTTCTTTTCCAGTGTGCTAGCTATCTTTCCCAGTTTTGCATCATCCACATACTTGATAAGAATTCATTTTAACCCATCATATAAGTCACTGCAAATATATATATATATATATATATATATATATATATATTGAAGAGTGTCAATACTAGGGGATCACTCCCCTGCTTTAATACATCCTAACCATTTAAATTCAGTCAATATGAGAAAGCAATGGCGTTAATCGGGAAACCCAGCAGGTTAGACCAGATCACCAGAAAATTGTAATGAGTTAACAATTTATCAAGCTCATTAACTACTTATCATCAAGCTCCGGCCATCTGCATGCTGCTAATGGCTATACAAATTGAAATTAACCTGTAAGAACAGATTATGGTTTTGCTCGGTTTTTTAAAAACAACAGACCAACATTTAGAAATGTCTTCAAAAACAATAAAGAATGCATAGGATGTTTTAATGTGAAAAGAGAGAGACAGGTAGACTTACTCCTCTATATTTATGACTGTCAGGATGTCCGTACCAGCTTGGAAGGAGCTCTCCATCCACCCTGTAACATGGATGTTTAGAGGGAGAGGCTTAGAGAATGGATGAGAACATTTAAGGAGGAGCTTTTAACAGCCTCACTAAACTACAAACCCCAGAATTCTGCACGAAGCAGAAACCAGATTTGAAGTGGATTTATTTTCTAGTGTGATGAAGTCTTTTGATAAGGCCATCCGGACTGGGGAGAAAACAAAACAGTAGGGTAGCAATTCTGGGAATGGTATGTACTGTCAGTAGAGGGGGATGGGATAGTTGAATGATATTACTTACTTACTTATTACTTAGGCGATCCCTTATAGCTCAAGGATGATTGTCTTTCACATGTGGTGTCTTGGCAGTGGCTGTGGAGCCCTATTCTTGATCCACATGTTTTTCCACAGTGATGACATTGGTTTCCAGATGGAAGGCGGTCCTGGTCAGCATTGGCTTGATGTGCCTTCCTCTTGGCATGTTTCTTCCTTTCACCTTCCATTCGTGCCTCTTCGAATTCTGCAGCACTGCTGGTCACAGCTGACCTCCAGTTAGAGTGCTCAAAGGCCAGGGCTTCCCAGTTCTCGATGTCTATGCCACAGTTTTTGAGTTGAACGATACACACAGCGGTTGGCGGGAAACTTTCAGAACTGTCTTCCTATCAAAGGATTTGCCTTTGTGAGCGTGCTTTTATTCCAAGAGCTTCCAGGTTCTGACACTGACATGCTGAGCATTCTTAAAGGAAAGCTCAACATAGAAGGAAACAAAATCCATTGCCATCAAACTTAAAACTGGGAAGGTACCCTATTGTGACTTTGCTAACCCAAGGAATCTGTTACTGAGTATGAAGTATCTATGATGAATTCTTCAAAACAGCGAACATTTTGGTTATGTTTCCAGGAAGTGGGTCAAACCCAAGGAGGTTGTGAATCTTGTTAATGCTTTTTAGTTAGAAGAGGCAGTGGGGTTGAGTCTCAAGCTGGCAGAGGAAAGTTTTCCAGTATATAAGCATAAACTTTTTTGCAGTTACAAACCAGTCAACTTCCAAAATTAATCATGTTCCTTCAAGTCAAATCTATAAGTGGCATGAAGCCGTGTGTTCACTGCAGTGGAGTATCTTTCTCTGGAGGGTTTAATTAGAGGAATAGGGGTGGGTTACCAAAAGGTCACAGGGAGCAGCATGAGCTTCCACTGTTAGCCCCAGCTTCTGCCAACCTAGCAGTTCAAAAACATGCAAATGTGAGTAGATCAATAGGTACTGCTCTGGCGAGAAGGTAATGGCACTCATCATCATCATCGTCTTTAATTACTTATTAATCGCCCTCCATTCGAGATGCTCCAGGCGATTTACATAGCAGAAATTATACAGGATAAAACACATACATACAAATATTAAAATTAACAAGGGTCAAATGCTCTAGTAAAAAGCCAGATCTAAGTGCTAGGGTAAAATGCCCTAAGTCACGCATGGCTCTCAAATAGGGAGGCAAGGAATTCCATAAGGCAGGGGCAGAAATAGAGAAGGCCCTGCGTCTGGTGCTTTCCAAGTGCACTTCCCTAGGACCCGGTATATAGAGCAAATCGCGTTGGGATGGTCGTGGCGACCTCCGATGATGGTAGAAGGAGAGACGGTCTCTAAGATACAATGGACCCTTGCCATATAAAGTTTTAAAGGTCAGGACCAGCATCTTATACAAACCACGATACTCAATTGGGAGCCAGTGTAGATGCCGCAGCACTGGTGTTATATGGCATTTCATGGGCGTTTTTGTGAGTAACCTGGCTGCAGCATTCTGGACAATACGGAGCTTTCGGGTCGTAGAAATAGGAAGGCCAACATACAAGGCATTGCAATAGTCCAGCCTAGATGTGACCGTGGCATGGATGACTGTTGCCAGAGCCTCATCCGACAGGTAAGGTGCCAGTTGCCTCGCTTGTCGTAGATGTAAAAAGGCCTGTTTGCTGGCAGCAGCGACCTGAGCCTCATCGTCAGCTGCGAATCTAGGACGATACCTAGGCACTTAACGGTAGGCGATGGAGATAGAGCAGCGCCATCAAAGGTGGGTAACAGATGGGTCAGACCTATCAGGCAGCCATGCCACAGGATCTCAGTCTTCTCCAGATTCACCTTCAGTCTGCTAGCACATAGCCAGTTCGACAGAGCCTCCAGGCATAAGGTGAAATTGTCAGGTACTGACGTTACTCCAGGCTCCAAGCGCAACAGGAGTTGGGTGTCGTCCGCATATTGATAGCAGTCCAGGCCATGCAGTCAGGCCAGCCAAATGACCTTGGAGGTGTCTACAGACAATGTCGGCTCTTCGGCTTAGAAACAGAGATAAGCACCAACTCCCAGAGTCGGACACGACTGGACTTAATGTCAGGGGAAAACCTTTACCTTTAGCTCCAGCAGACAAAAGTCCTTTGTCTCACCCTGGTCATTCCACCAATATATAAACCCATTTTCCTACTTCCAACAGACCTCACTACCTTGCCATAGACGCAGGTGAAACGTCAGGAGAAAAATGCCTCTAGAACATGGCAATATAGCCCGGAAAAACCTACAACAACCCAGTGATTCCGGCCATGAAAGCCTTCAACAATACATCTTTACCTTTAACTTTGCCTTTACCTACTGCAAACGCAAGTTGAATAACAGAATACAACAAACTAAAATATAGACAGCCCTTGCCATTCAAACTACAAAACATTTTCTCAAACCATTAGCTTTCCAGTCTTTCTCAGACTGCAACTCAACACTGGCTATGCTAGGGAGGAGTTGGACTCCAACAACTTGTAGGAAGCAATACAACTCCCATCATAGCCATAAAGAATGGTTTTTAAAATAGCATTATTGTTCCTGGGTTATAAATGTTATTTCCTAATTGGGTCTATCATAAAAAAACATGAGAAAGTTTATTAAACTGCAAAAACTTTGTTTTCGAGGGAGGGACATTCTGCAGCACATTTGGATATACTTCTTCAATGACTATCTCATTGAGTCTCAGCCAATTCAACATAGTTTGTGGCAGCCACAAAAACAATGTTTCTGGAGTATAAAACTGCTTTCAAAGTAAGGATAACACAGTTAATCAGGAAATAGCACTTTCAAACAGAAAACTTTTTGAATGCTGTTACGCAGTATAGTAAATGACAAGATCCTGCTGAGGAAACAACTGCACAAACACAGCAGGATTTTCAGTGATGTCTCTTGGAAAATGCTTTTGGTAAAAGATAATGATGTTGTACATTTTGTCCCATCCAAGAGGCAGCTCGAATGCCCCCCTCCCAGCCACCACATGTATGTACACATACATACAAACACATTAGAAAAATATCAGAGAACATGGAATATTGTATCCAATTCTGGGCACCACAATTTGAAAGGAGATGTTGACAAGCTGGAATGTGTCCAGAGGAGGGTGACTAAAATGATCAAGGGTCTGGAGAACAAGCCCTATGAGGAGTGGCTTAAAGAGTTGGGCATGTTTAACCTGCAGAAGAGAAGGCTGAGAGGAGACATGATGAGGGCCATGGATCAAGATATGAGGGGAAGTGGAGCAAGCTTGTTTTCTGCTGCCCTGGAGACTAGGAACAATGGAACTATGGCTTCCAACTACAGGAAAGGTGATCCCACCTGAAAATCAGGAAAAACTTCCTGTGAGAGCTGTTCATCAATGGAACTCTCTGCCCCAGAGTGTGGTGGAGGCTCCTTCTTTGGAGGCTTTCAAACAGAGACTGGATGGCCATCTGTCAGGGGTGCTTTGAATTCGATTTTCCTGCTTTTTAGCAGGGCGTTGGACTGGATGGCCTATGAGGTGTCTTCCAACTCTAGGATTCTATGATTCTATGATCAGCACATTGGCTTCTGTAACAGTTGGTCATAGCAAAAAAAGAGGGGTCGGTCTGTAGTACAGCAAACATTGTACAATGTGAAAAATTGCCACACAAAGCCAGCTTTAAAAATTACAACATTAAACAAATAATGACAGGCTGGCCCATACAGCTTGAGATAAGATGGTCCCAATAACAGTTAACCGCATTTTGTTTTTATTGCAGATTTATTGCTAATCTTTTGTGCTGCCAATACAAAGAGACACATTATGAGTCACATGTCGGTCTCTGCACACAAAAAGATAACACATTTTCATAGCCTTGCCTGTGTCATTCCATCTGTTTTCATTAATAACTGCCTTCTTCTTGAAGATACAGGCCTCGAGGTGGGTTGCAAATATTCTTCAGGCGTATCGTTTCTAAAAAGAGAAAAGTCCCAGGCACTCTGGTCACATGTTATTTGGTGAACAATATAGCTTACGGAGCTATATTGGAAAGAAAAGGAATATACTAAGCCTAGTAAAACCTTAGGCTTATAGAATGGCCACATCTAAAGGATTGTTGTTGTTTATTCATTCAGTCGCTTCTGAGTCTTCGTGACCTCATGGACCAGTCCATGCCAGAGCTCCCTGTCAGCCGTCACCACCCCCAACTCCTTCAAGGTCAATCCAGTCACTTCTAGGATACCATCCATCCATCTTGCCCTTGGTTGGCCCCTCTTCCCTTTTCCTTCCATTTTCCCCAGCATCATTGTCTTCTCTGACCTCATGGACCAGTCCATGCCAGAGCTCCCTGTCAGCCGTCACCACCCCCAGCTCCTTCAAGGTCAATCCAGTCACTTCTAGGATACCATCCATCCACCTTGCCCTTGGACAGCCCCTCTTTCTTTTTCCTTCCATTTCTCCCAGCATAATTCTCTTCTCCAAGCTTTCCTGTCTTCTGATGATGTGGCCAAAGAACTTCATCTTTGCCTCTCATCTCCTTCCCTCCAATGAGCAGTTGGGCTTTATTTCCTGAAGTATGGACTGGTTGGATCTTCTCACGGTCCAAGGCACTCTCAGAACTTTCCTCCAACATCACAGTTCAAAAGCATCTATCTCCCTTTGCTCAGCCTTCCTTCTGGTCCAGCTCTCACATCCATAGCTTATTTCAGGGAATACCATTGCTTTAAATATGCAGATCTTGGTTGCCAGTGTGATGTCTCTATTCTTCACTATTTTATCAAGATTGGACATTGCTCTCCTCCCAAGAAGTAAACATTTTTTGATTTCCTGGCTGCAGCCTGCGTCTGCAGTAATCTTTGTGCCTAGAAATACAAAGTCTGTCACTGTCTCCACGTTTTCTCCCTCTATTTGCCAGTTATCAATCAGTTTGGATGTTGTTGTGATGTTGAACTGCAACCCAGCTTTTGCACTTTCTTTTTTCACCTTGGGTGCTGCAGATTTATTTATAATATCAGGAACGAACCAAGGGTACAGTTGTAATGTATTTAAAAACAAACAAACACAAAGTTTGAAAACTTGGCATTATATTAAATGTCCTTTGACCAATAGCTGGCCACTTATAGTGCCTCTGGTGTTGCTCTAAGAAGGTCCTCCATTGTGCATGTGGCAGGGCTCAGGTTGCATTGTAGTAGGTGGTCTGTGGTTTGCTCTTCTCCAGACTTGCATGTCATGGACTCCACTTTGTGGCCCCATTTCTTAAGGTTGGCTTTGCATCTTGTGGTGCCAGAGTTCAGTCTGTTCAGCGCCTTCCAAGTCGCCCAGTCTTCTTTGTACCTAGGAGGGAGTCTCTCATTTGGTATCAGCCATGGATTAAGGTTCTGGGTTTTAGCCTGCCACTTTTGGACTCTTGCTTGCTGAGGTGCTCCTGCAAGTGTATCTGTAGATCTTATAAGACTATTTCTTGATTTAAGGCGTTTGCGTGCTGGCTGGTATCTGAACAGGGGATGGGCCGGAGATGTCTCTGCCTTGGTCCTTTCACTATTGGCTGCTTCTTCCCAGTGGATGTCAGGTGGTGCAATACTGGCTAAACAGTGTAATTTCTCCAGTGGTGTAGGGTGCAGACACCCTGTGATAATGCAGCATGTCTCATTAAAGTGCCATGCCACAGAGAATGCATGATACTTTAACTGACACAAGGTGTAGCCACTGAAACGTTAGACGAAGAACTGGCAATGAAACATAAAAAATGCAAACAACAGAGAATTCCTCACCCATGTAAAGACTGCACCCATCTATGTTTGTGATTCTTCCTCCGTACACCAGAAAATCCATTATTCTCACTTCTGCCCTCAATAATGTGTGTAAGTTATGCCCCACAATTTGGTAGGACAAAGGAAATTCTTTTACCATATGTTTGCCTTTACCAGTGCATGCTGTGACAGGGATCTCATAGCAGATGCTACCTGTCGGTGTGGGCAAACCAAAGTTGATGTTGTGGTTGTTTAAACAAGACAAAGCAAAACCTTCAAGTAAAGCCATCACCAATGAAAGGTGTTGCTGCTTGGCATCTGAACATGTGCTTTGACAGCATATAGTCCCAATTTAGCCACGGCATCTCCAGATATGAGGATCTCAAGTAACACTTAGCTATGATGGGTGGGAAGGTCCTTTGCTGAAGATCATGAGGTAATAGATCCTGTTAATCAAAAGAGAAGATACATGTAAATATGGAAGAAAAACCTGTCTTTCAACAAGACTCATTGTATGATATATATTTTTATCATTTCAGAAGCAAATTAAGAATATATTGCAAGTTGCTTCTGGTGTGAGAGAATTGGCTGTCTGTGGAGACCAAAATCCACTGATTGTGGTAATATGAAAATAACTAAATTAACTCAATGTATACATTACAAATACACATATAAAAAAAACTGCCACATTCACATTAAGTAGAAACAACTGGTTCTTCTCTTGAAGTATAAAACAAAGTCTTCGTGTGAGAAAATGTCCTGTTCTTTATTACATATGAGTAGACTCCAGTAGTCACATGAATTGACTCCAACCTACGACCGGTTTCGACTCACAAGACCCTTTGTCAGGCGGTTGGGTTCAAATTATCACAAAAAGATCAACTTTTGAGAAAGCAAGTCCACACTTCCCACTGAAATACGAATACATTTATATTTGTGTTGGGGTTCAGCCTAAGTTTGAACTTGAACCTGATTCTCTGTTTGTTCCTCATGATGCTAATGAAAATATATTTTCATATATTTTCATAAATGTACCTCTTGATGCCAATGCTCCTAAAATTAGTGAGGAAGAAACTTCTGTAGATTTGGAAAATGAAAGTACCAGTGTTCATGAGAATGTTTCAGAGGGAAGCCATGAACTTTCACTCCCTTCTGCACCTGGGAACTTTAATGAGAATAGAAGGGGCCAGATCTGGCAAGACAGGAGTCAATCACTCAGCTTGCGAAGGTCTTCAAGATTAAAGGAAAAACAAACAAGGGCTTCAAAGCAGGGAGGCGTATCATGAAACCAATTCCTCGGCTTTAAGTGCTGACTTTCTCAGTTCAGGCATCGTTTTAGATTGATGGTCTTGAAAGATTTCTAGGATATCAAGTACGGTTAGTGGATTGCTAACAGGTTCCAGTATTTTACAGTGTGGCTTTGGGTTTTGATCTTGTTTAAATTCATGTTTGCTGATTTTGCTGTGGCTTTTGACTTGCATTTTTCCTTTATTTTGTAACCATTTTTCTTCAATAAAAAAGGATTGTTTTTCACAGTCAAGTGTAGTGGATAGTTATCTTAGGGTCTTGTTTCCTGCTTTTGATTGCAACAAGTGAAAGGTAAATAATTTATTTATTTGTTTGTTTACGACATTTATATGCTGCCCTTCTCACCCCGAATGAGACTCAGAGCAGCTTACAAGATATATATACATAGAATATATTATATTATTAGCATAGTACAATTATCAGCATTAAACATTGCTATATTGTGCCATACCACTATATTGGTAATAGTGTGGATGATCAAGCTTTGATTGAGATAGTGCTTGCAGTTCTGGAGGGACTTTAATTTTTGCTTCTCGTAGACTTGGCATGAGGATTTGGTTAACCAGTTAAAATTCATGAGTAAACCAGTTTTTTTTGGACCTGAAATTTTTTGGGGGTGGGGGGTGAACCCCTAAACTGCCTCTTGGCTACAGACTTGGGTCTATGCACTATACAATTTATGAGTAACCAAGCAAAAACTCTCTTTACTTGGAGCTCGACAGCAAAGTGTTCTTCCCCACTTTCAGAATGGCATAAAAAGAAAATATATACTACAACACCAGGTGTTTTTGCCTCAGCTAGGGATATTGCATAGTGCATAGCTCCCAATTTCAATGGCCTTTGATTTAAAACATCTTCAGCAACGTGTAGCGAAACGTTTCCTTGTATTATTTCATGTGTGGCTAAAGTTGTACTAAAATGTGTGATGAGTTGCCTACAGACGGAACTGTAGAATGCCATAATGCTCATCATAAAGAGGAAGGGAAAGTTAAGATTTTGTGCTTAGTTGGTATATTTTTGTTATGGTTTCAGCTAATGTCTATAACTTCTCTCTCTGGAATTTCCCTCTTTTGCAAGTATAGCTATATTAGCCATAAATATGTCTGTTGAAACCAAAGCCCAGGCACCTTCCTGTCTCTAGTTAAAAATGCATCTAAGGAAAAGTAAATTGGAACATGTTTCTTCCATTAAAAAGAAGAAAAAGTATCTGTGAGTATTCTCTTTGAGAGTCCCCGAAGACTGATCATGCTCATGAGTCACATCCCCATAACTAATAATAATAACAATAATGAGGGTAATAATAATAATGATCACTTATCTATCAAAGGCTACTTTCTTTCTTTTTTACTTTGCAGTTCCTTTCATCATGAATCTACATGATTATTTCATTTTAAAACGTTTATCTTTGCACTTATCCTCTAAAATTGTAGAGGATGCTTCACACAAGTGTCTCCTTTTGCAGTTTTAGAGTATTTCCTGATTTTGGCTAACACAAAGACCTTCCTACCAAGTGCCAATACTACTCTTAGAAGTTTTTGGTACTTTGGTGATCTTGCACCCAATAATATCTTTTCATTTGAGAACAATTTTAACTCTGGGAAAACGAAGCTTCTACTGGCATTTTAACAGAAGTAGCAAATTTGACTTAGTACTATGTCAGATCTATTGACCATCTATCATGTACTATTTTGTTGAAATCTCAAAAGGTAGAGCCTTTTCTCTCTCTCTGAATACTGTTGAATACTGTTGTTGAATACTGAAAAGGTACAGGATCAATTGGGAGGAATCTGCATATAGAGCACATGCACCATTCCTCTTCGAAACCAGGCTGCCATGAACAGAATTTGCATCACTTGCTAGAGTTGTATGCGGAACTGTTTTACTTTGATTCATCCATTCTTTTGTTCCTTTCGTTACCTTCAAGAGCACGTAATGGGAAGGCCCCTCCCGGTACGAAAATCAGGTTTGAATGCAATATTCCTGCTTCTTGGCAGGGCGTTGCACTGGGTGGCCCATGAGGTTTCTTCCAACGCTTTGATTCTATGATTCTAGTATTTACACAATCACCATAAAACAGCTTGCATTATCTGAATAATCTCCTTTGGGATGACACCTTCTGCTGTCAAGAATTCAATGACTGCACCTTGCTTAAGTTGCATTGACCAACCATCTGCTCAGGGTTCCATACTTCACACTTTAACAACACAACCATTCAATGATAAGGCTTTCTACCAAAATGAAACTGTAGAGGAGAGTCTACTGAACAAGCCAGTACCTGCCTCATACCAGTACTTCCATCGGTTGAGGAGTTACGAAGGTGGAGGCATTACTTTTCATTCAACCCCCGTACCTAGAGAGCTGGCAGTCCTATTTTTGCTCATCTCAGTTAGGATGCTGTCCTCGTGCAGAACTCTAGGTGTAGTTGTGACAGCAAACAGAATATAACATTGCTAGAATGTCAAGAGTGTGATCCATATCCGCACCAAACAATAAAGTAGAGATAAGGTTGTTTACTCATATGGTGCAGTCCTTCTTCCGAGATCGGTTTCTATAATACATGTGAAACCAGCTTAGAAAATGAGCATTTTGGCTCAGACGCTAAGGACAGTCATTAATCAGACAGCACATAAGGAAACCCTTTCATTAGATGTGTTAGCTTGTGTTGCTAAGGGAGAAGAGAAAGTCAAGGGTCACTGGCAATGTGCTCGGACCTGGTTTGTTATTTTAAAAATACATAATTAAATCTGAAATGTCACAGAAATGAGCATAGGTAGGCAAGTGGCATCAGAAATAAGGTACACTATTAAAGCAATAGGAGTGTGTATATCTAGAAAGCCTTCCTCTGCAGACACATCTTTTTTCTCTCTCTAGTCTATGCCCTGTCTGGCCCATCAGAATGTTTGCTTTAAATAGATGGAATCTATTGAGGAGAATCTGAGAGATTGTTGTCGATGTCTCCAGCAGAACATCTGATGTGTTAGACAAAAGTTCAACAGCTGACAAGCCCGCTCCACCCCACACGCTGGATCTAGCAAAGGAAGCAATCAAACTTCGCCTTCTTCATAAAGTATGTAAAAATAGTTCTTTGCTCATGAACACTTGTGTATAATTAACACAGGCTCATTTCCATCAGGAAAGGTAAGAAAGGTAAGAATTCTACTACATGCCCTGTCTCACACCAGAAGGGCTTCTCCGTGAAACGTTGATCACATACTTCGCAGAAGGCAAACAATGAGAGATGGTGGGCAGGTGGGACTCAGATAACAAAAGGAAACCAACTTGAGATAGGAAGAGAATGGGAAACGCAAAAAAACCCTAAAAACGAATCGAGTTTAGAAACAAATTTTTCCGTGGTTGCCCAGCCCTAGGTGCGACCACTTTACTTAGAGACGATCCCTCATAGCTCAAGGATGATGGTCTTCCAGATGTAGTGTCTTGGTGGTGGATCCGTAGGTGACTGTGTAGCCCTATTCTTGAACTTCATGTTCTCCTCCAGTGAGGACATCGATTTCCAGATGGAAGGTGGTCCCAGCCAGGGTTGGCTTGACGTGCCTTCCTCTTGGCCTTCCCTTTTGCACTCCATTTGTGCCTCTTTGAATTCTGCAGCACTGCTGGTCACAGCTGACCTCCACTTAGAGCACTCAAGGGCCAGGGCTTCCCAGTTCTCGGTGTCTATGCCACAGTTTTTTAGGTTGGTTTTGAGCCCTTCTTTAGATCTTTTTTCCTGTCTATCAACATTCCGTTTTCCATTCTTGAGTTTGGAGTACAGCAACTGCTTTGGGAGATGGCGACCAAGGCCGTAAACTAGAAGGATCTGTAAATGTTCTATCCCTCAATCTCTTAGAGAGCCACATGCAGTTTAACTACCAAGTGCATGTTGTTGCTGTTGTTGTTGTTGCTGTTGTTGTTATTTCATAGAATCATAGAATCCAAGAGTTGGAAGAGACCTCATGGGCCATCCAGTCCAACCCCATTCTGCCAAGAAGCAGGAATATTGCATTCAAATTACCCCTGACAAATGGCTGTTCAGCGTCTGTTTAAAAGCTTCCAAAGAAGGAGCCTCCACCACACTCCGGAGCAGAGAGTTCCACTGCTGAACGGCTCTCACAGTCAGGAAGTTCTTCCTCATGTTCATATGGAATCTCCTTTCTTGTAGTTTGAAGCCATTTTTTCCTCGTCCTAATCTCCAGGGAAGCAGAAAACAAGCTTGCCCCCTCCTCCCTGTAGCTTCTTCTCACATATTTATACATGGCTATCATATCTCCTCTCAGCCGTCTCTTCTTCAGGCTAAACATGCCCAGCTCCTTAAGCCGCTCCTCATAGGGCTTGTTCTCCAGACCCTTGATCATTTTAGTCGCCCTCCTCTGGACCCATTCCAGCTTGTCAATATCTCTCTTCAATTGTGGTGCCCAGAATTGGACACAGTATTACAGGTGTGGTCTAACCAAAGCGGAATAGAGCATGGGGAGCATTACTTCCTTAGATCTAGACACTAGGCTCCTATTGATGCAGGCCAAAATCCCATTGACTTTTTTGCCACCACATCACATTGTTGGCTCATGTTTAACTTGTTGTCCACGAGGACTCCAGGATCTTTTTCACACGTACTGCTCTCGAGCCAGGCATTGTCCCCTATTCTGTGTCTTTGCATTTCGTTTTTTCTGCCATAGTGGAGTCTCTTGCATTTGTCCCTGTTGAACTTCATTTTGTTAGTTTTGGCCCATCTCTCTAATCTGTCAAGATCATTTTGAATCCTGCTCCTGTACTCTGGAATATTGGCTATCCTTTACACGATTATTGGCTATCCTTTACACGATTATTACACAGCAAACAAGATCACTATGCTGGCTTTCATATTTGATCACAAGTGTCTAGGACCGTGTGATGTATCGGCGAATAATGTTTGCAGATCAGTAGGGTTGCCTTTTGCAACTGACAGATGGTAATTCTGTCAGCGCCAATTGTTTTTAAGTGCAGGCCAAGGTCTTTAAGCACTGCACCCAGTGTGCTGATCACCACTGGGACCACCCTGACTGGCTTGTGCCAGTCTGGACATCTGGACTTTAGAGGTACTCATCTGGAGTACTCCACTCTCAATGAGCATCATCATATGTGCCCCTTGTCGATGGGCCCTTAGACTCACACAAGTGATTTCTTCCCATCCATGTTCTTGAATAAGTTATTTTTCCTGCTGTGTAGAAACGTGGGCATGAATTGATGCAGACTTCCCCCATATATACAAACACAAACATATACTCACACACATATATACACGGCCCCCTGATGGCACAGCGAGTTAAACCGCTGAGCTGCTGAACTTGCTGACCTAAAGGTTGGTGGTTCAAATCTGGAGAGTGGGGTGAGCTCCTGCTGTTAGGCCCAGCTTCCGTCAACCTAGCAGTTCGAAAACATGCAAATGTGAGCAGCTCAATAAGTATCGCATTTTTGGGAAGGTAATGGCACTCAATGAAGCCATGCTGGCCACATGATCTAGGAGGTGTCTACAGACAACACCAGCTCTTCAGATTAGAAATGGAGATGAACTCCACTCCCAAGAGTCGGACACAACTAGACTTAATGTCAGGGGAAACCTTCAACATATATTTATTTATAGCTATATATCTTTATATCATCAAGAATAATTGGATACATTTTCCAAATACACACATTTTTAGTATGTACTTCCATGTAATTCCAAAAGGAATCTGATGTTCACAGTCTCCTCCACACAGTGGGAAAACTCAAAAATGACCACACATTAAGATTTGCATGCTATATTAACATATTACCAAAATATACACATTTCTTTTCCATTTCTGATTTTGGTTAAGACTCATCTAAACCTCAAAACTGTCTCTACTTTCCTTAATTTTGTTTGAAGGCTGGTCTCAGGGAGGCAAAATGAGAAGGCAAACTGCATGTGCAACTGTAGATTTTGAGGAAATCGATCTGAAAAATGGCAACAAGAGAGACAAGTCTGCTTTTATGTTGTTTTTTTGCAAGTTATTTACTTTTTAAAAAAAATGTATAGCATATTAAAAAAGAAACAGGTATGTGATTGAATGCATAGATTTTTCCTTTTTCACCGTGTTGTGGAGGTGAAAGGCTACTTAACTCATCAGAATGATTTTTTCCCCAGCGTGTCATTTTACATTAATTTTTTTACAACTTGTCATTTTAAACTCATCTTAATTGCTGATAAAACTTTGCTTCTGATCGTAACCAAGGGCTACCGAGTCTTTCGCTGTAGCTTTGGGGGCTAAAATCTGTTCTTTAATCTATAGACAATGGTGACAGATGAATATCAAAGCAACATTATTGCAAGAAGTTCACACCTCCAGTTGCCCCTATTATTACTTACCTTCCTAGTTAGACACTCCAGCCGCTCTTCAGACTCAATTCCACCAACCGGTGACCCAAGTGTCAGTCTTGTTATGCTTCATTCCTAAGCATTTCCTCTTGTGCTAGCTATAAATTGGAAGGGAAAAAAGCATCTTGAAAGAATTTCCTTTTTAAAGCCTATCTAACACAGTCTGCTTCTCACTGAACTAGTTTTCGATTCCCAAGGGAAGTTTCTAAAACTTGGGGGAATATTACTCTCTCTCTCTCTCTCTAGATATACCCTAGCTGTACCCACCATGTGTTGCTGTTTCCTTCCTTCCCTTTTTTCTTTCTTCTTCCTTCCTTCTCTTCTTCTTCCCTTCCTTCCCCCCTTTCTTTCCCTTTTGCTTTCTCTCCTTCCTTCTTTCCCTTCCTCTCCCTCACCTTTCTTCCTTCTCTCCTTTCTTCCTTTCTACTTCCTCTCCTACTTCCTTCTCTACTTTCTCTTCTTCTTCCTTCTCTACTTTCTCTCCTTCCTTCTCTTCCTCTTCCCTTCCTTCCCCCTTTTCTTTCTCTTCCTCTTTCTCCCCTTTCTTCCTTCTTTCTTCCTTCTCTACTTTCTCTCCTTCCTTCCTTCCTTCCTTCCTTCTCTTCCTCTTCCCTTCCTTCACCCTTTTCTTTTCCTTCCTTTTTTTTCCCCTCTTTCTTCCTTCTCTTCCTTTCTTCCTTCTCTCTTCTCTCCTTCCTTCCTTCCCTTCCTTCCCTTCCCTTCCTTCCCCCCTTTTCTTTCCCTTCCTCTTTCTCTCCTTTCTTCCTTTTCTCCTTTCTTCCTTCTCTACTTTCGCTCCTTCCTCCTCCTCTACTTTTTCTCGGATGGCCTTAAGGCAGTGTTTCTCAACCTGGGGGTTAGGATTCCGGGGGGGGGGGTGAGGGGTGTCAGAGGGGTCACCAAAGACCACGAAAACACAGTATTTTCTATTGGTCATGGGGGTTCTGTGTGGAAGTTTGCCCAATTCTGTGGTTCAATGCTCTTTGATTGTAGGTGAACTATAAATCCCAGCAACTACAACTCCCAAATGTCAAGGTCTATTTTCCCAAACTCCACCTGTGTTCATATTTGGGCATATGGAGTATTTGTGCCAAGCTTGGTCCAGATCCATCATTGTTTGAATCCACAGTTCTCTCTGGACGTAGGTGAATTACAACTCCAAAACTCAAGGTCAGTTTTCATGAAACCCTTCTAGTTTTTCTGTTGGTCATGGGAGTCCTGTGTGCTAAGTCTGGTTCAATTTCATCATTAGTGAAGTTCAGAATGCTCTTTGATTGCAAGTTAACTATAAATCTCAGCAACTACAACTCCCAAATGACAAAATCAATCCCTTTCCAACCCCGCCAGTATTCAAATTTAGGCCTAAGGGAGGGAGTGGGTTAAACTGCTGAGGTGCTGAACTTGCTGACTGAAAGATTTCAGGTTTGAATCCAGGACATGGTGTGAGCTCCCACTGTTAGCCCCAGCTTCTGCCAATTTATTTATTTATTTATTTATTTATTATTAACTTTATTTGTACCCCGCTAGCATCTCCCGAAAGATTTGATGTGGCTTACAAAGGCCAAGGCCTCAAAACATAACATAACAAGTACACAACTCAAAGCAAATCGAAAACAATTAAAGCAATATCAAAACACAAAGCAATAAAACAATACACTAAAACCACAATAAGACTGGACCAGGCCAAATATAATGGGTACAGATTAAAAGTGCAGATGTGACAGGTGGTATGTCGGATTTTAGGGTAAGTGCAGTGTGCGAGCAATCTTAAACTCGAATAAAGTGCTTCTGGGACATGTTGTTGGAGTTTTCCTTTTCTGGAAAGGCACATCGGAACAGCCAGGTCTTCAAGTTCTTCTTAAAGACTGCCAATGTAGGGGCCTGTCTAATATCTTTGGGGAGGGAGTTCCAGAGTCGGGGGGCCACCACAGAAAACACCCTGTCTTGTGTCTCCACCAGACGTGCCTGCGACGCTGGTGGAATCAGATGAGCGAAGAGAACGCGTAGGTTCATAGACGGAGATGCGGTCACTTAGCAGTTCGAAAACATGCAAAATTGCAAATGTGAGTAGATCAATAGGTACCGCTTCAGCTGGAAGGTAACAGCGCTCCATGCAGTCATGCCCATGTCTACATGACCTTGGAGGTGTCTACGGACAATGCTGGCTCTTTGGCTTAGAAATGGAGATGAGCACCGACCCCCAAAGTCGGACATGCCTGAACTTAATGTCAGGGCAAACCCTTTACCTAACTAGCAGCTAGGAAAAGAGAACAGCCCCATTCACATCATATTTAGTATAAGAATTATTTCGATTATTTATCCATTATCAGCTTTAATACCGACTAATTTGTTCCCCTCTGTGATTTTAACATTCGTGGAATTAACATTAATGACGCTGCACCCTCTGCATTTCTATCACTGTTCAGATTCATTATATTCATGGTCGTATTGTCTGCTTTGCTTTCTCTCGGTATTATTGGAAATAGAGTAGAGCAGCTTTCCAGTAAATTGAATACTTACCTAATCCCTCTTTGATCATTTTATAGTAAACTGTGAAGTTTATTTCATGGTTAATGATGAGTTATTTGGTAGGGGGTGGAGAGAGAGAAAAAATCCATTAATTATTTACCTTCTGGAAGCTATCTTAACATGGATTTGTTTGACATCTCTATTTTTAATGCAAGGTTATTTTTTAATTAAGTTGTGTTCAAAGAAAGGGAAAAAAGTACAACCTCCACAAATATCAAAAACCCTTTGCAGAAAGCACTCTGTACTATTTTCTAGGGCAAACATCCACAGACTTTAGCATTAACTCTCCATAATTTTAATATAAAGCCTGAGTTCCTCCCCTTTGACTATCTCTATTTTTCAGAAGACTATTTAAAGTCTCATGCGATTATCCCATTTCTCCTTGTTGATGCTTCCTTTTGAGAACAGTCTAGGTTAATTAATCTGTTAATAATAATAAAAAAGAAATGGAGATTATCGTGGAGTCATAGCAAGAGTCCTGTAAATACACTTTTAGAAAAGAGAAATGAGATGCAAATGGGATTAGGAACCAAATTTCAGCAGGCACTAAATGGGATAATTTTGCATGTTTCCAAGGAGGGAGAGTAGAGGAATAACTAATGAAATGTGATCTCTTTCCGCTTTGCTTTTAGTACAATGTGTAGAAAGAAAATGAGATGGCAATAGAAGACAGATCTGTAGAAATAACAGCCCCTGACTGCAATCCATGTTCAGCTTGGACTCCCCTGTATGTATGGACATGGCATTTCAGGTGAGTTCTGATATGAAGCAGAATATGTATCTCTCAATCTAGACCAGTGGTTCTCAACCAGTGGTTCTCAAAGATCTTGGAGTCCTCGTAGACAGCAAGTTAAACATGAGCCAACAATGTGATGTGGCGGCAAAAAAGCCAATGGGATTTTGGCTGCATCAATAGAGGTCTAGTGCCTAGATCTAGGGAAGTCATGCTCCCCATGCTCTATTCTGCCTTGGTTAGACCACACCTGGAATCACACTGTGTCCAATTCTGGGCACCACAATCGAAGAGAGATGTTGACAAGCTGGAATGTGTCCAGGGAAAGAGGATGACTAAAATTGATATTAGCTTTTATATTCCGCCCTTCTCACCCTGCAGGGGACTCAGGGCAGATTACAGTGTACACATATATGGCAACCATTCAACATATACAGACATACACAGAGGCTATTTAACTTTTTTCTGGCCGCCAGGGGAGCTGTTGCTTTCATCGTCCATCTGCTGATGAAGTACCTCCGCATTCCTCGCATGCTTCCCCGCTGGAGTGCTTCTTTATGGCCTCATAAATTAGTTAATTTAGCCTCCTCACACTTTTAAGGTGGTACCTAATTTTCCTACTTGACAGATGCAACTGTCTTTCGGGTTGCAAAGGTCGACAACAGACTACACAATGGTTGGAAACCGACTCCAACCCGGGCTGGCTTCGAACTCATGACCTTTTGGTCAGAGTGATCATAATGCAGCTGACACTCAGCCAGCTGTGCCACAATCCCAGTGCTCAAGTGATCAAGGATCTGGAGAACAAGCCAACATGAGCCCTAAGACTATCCAGAGAGGCCCTCCTCTCACTTCCACCTCCATCTCAGGCATGGTTGGTGGGGACGAGGGAGAGGGCCTTCTCAGTGGTGGCACCCCAGCTCTGGAACTTCCCAGGGAGATCAGACAGTTACCTACCCTGTCCTCCTTCCACAAGAACCTAAAAACATGGATGTTCTGTTGTGCTTTTGATGAGGCAGTTCCAAAGAATTGACCCTTTAATACTGTTCTGGCACTTTAGCATGGCCCTCCGCTCTACAATCCTGACATTATAAAGCCCAAGGACATTACTCTCCCATCCCAGCTACTGAATTTTTCACTTTCCCTTAGTTATATCTAGGAATTTTGCACAAGCTCAGAGCCCACTGAACTCAATACATTTATTACTCCCATGGTACTGTTTTCATGATGTTATGTTTTATTGTGATACGTTTCTGCTTGGTTTTGTTTTGTTTTTATTTTTATTGCATTATGTTTTCACTCTGTGCTCTATGGGCTTGTCCCTTTGTAAGCTGCCCTGAGTCTCTTTGAGGAGATGTAGGTGGGGTGTAAAAATAAATTTATTATTATTATTATTTGAAAAACAACAAAATGAGTCCACAGCAGACAAGATCACTCTTCTGGCTGTTGTATTGGATCACACGTCAGACACTTCCCAAGTGTCTAGGGCTGTGTGATGTATCAATGTATGATGCATGCAGATCCCAGTAGGGTGGCCTTCTGCAGATGGTAGATGATAATCTTGTAAGTGCCGATTGTGTTTAAGTGCAGGCCAAGATCTTTAGGCACTGCACCCTGTGTGCTGATCACCACTGGGACCACCTTGACTGGCTTGTGCCAGAGTCTTTGCAATTCAATCTTTAAATCTTCATATCGTGTCAGCTTTTCTTGTTGTTTCTCTTCAATTCTGCTGTCACCTGGGATTGCAACATTGACAATCCACACTTTGTTTTTTAACATGATTTTGAAGTCAGGAGTATTATGCTCCAGAACTCTGTCTGTCTGAATTCGGAAGTCCCAGAGGAGTTTGATGTGTTCATTCTCTGTAACTTTTTCCAACTTGTGATCCCACCAGTTCTTTGTCACAGGCTGATGGTGTTTGTGGCACAGGTTCCAATGAATCATCTGAGCAACGGTGTTGTGCCTCTGCTTGTAGTCTGTCTGCATGATATTATTATTATTATTATTATTATTATTATTATTATTATTAGCTGGGGCTAACAGCGGAAACTCACCCCGTCCCATGGATTTGAACCACCAACCTTCTGGTCAGCAAGTTCTGCAACTTGGCAGTTTTACCCACTGTGCCACAACGGCCCCTCAAAGTCCATTTAGGTACTTCCAGTCTGTTACAACCCTATATACCTTTTTAAAAATGCATAGGTTGTGCACACTAGGGCTGGGCGGTTTCGTTTCGTTAATTCGTAATTCGTTAAAAATTCTTTTTTTTTGTTAACGAAGCGATAACGAACCATCCTGGAGCAACTTAAAAACAAAACGAATTTTTCAATTCGTTTCGTAAATGCTTCGTATTTTGTTATGTATTCATTTCGTTATACTTTTTTTTAAGGAAAATTTCGGAATTCTTTTAAATATCGAAACGCAAAAAACCCCAAAAAACGAATCGATTTTAGAAACAAATTTTTCTGTTGTTACCCAGGCCTAGTGCATACATATTACCCATCTCACAAAAGTTTTAAATGCTCACAAAAGTGCACTCAAGTCAAGAGGCCAAAAGTCTTATAATAGAAAGTATACTGCACAGATGTCAGAAGTGCAAGAGAAATGATGAAGGAAATTTCAGATGGAATGCACCTCTATCGCAGATTGTCACTCACGCTCAAACAAAACTGAAGAAATACTGACTTAGGCATTATTTCAGTGGCAGCTCTTTTGTTGTGTATCTCGTTTCCAGGGTCAAAAAACAAAAGCTGTGTTTCAATCTCGGTCCGGTGTACAACACAATCTAAGGGTTACACTCCATCATCGCAAGACTCATTTGGGTTGCTTGACTATTGGACTGTGCCTGCCATTTCTCACAGCGGTCTTTACGATTTGTCACCCTGTATTTGTTAAAGCGATGTTTACTTTGTGGATATTTTTTCCCCTTCCCCCTTTCCCCGTCTTTCATTATGTTCACCTCAATATTTGGGATGAAATGTGCCCTTTCCAATGTCAGCTTCATCCACCGACTCCCTCAGCAAAGAAACGTGCCCTTTAATAGCCGGATGATTTGCTAAATGTCATAAAATTATTTGGGAATTTTGTAGCAACTCTTCTCGAGAAGAGAGAGCAGAAAGGGTCAGAGAAATGCTGATAACACATGTTTCAGCGATATAGGAATATATATATATATATATATATATATATATATATATATATAATAGAATCCTTGAAATTCAATCAAAAATAGATTGCAGATAATGCCCTTATTTCACAAAGTACAGAGTTAAAAACGGGTTACTGTGCTTGCAATAATCCACCTTACTCGTAAAATTTAGGAGTGTTATAAAAACCCTTAATGATCGGTGATAGACGTGACACACCGGGAGCCTCGGTAAATCTGAAATAAATGTAAAGGGGGGGAAAGCGCTACGACAAGTCCTTTTCACTTATATCTGTTTCCCTTCCAAAGATAAATGAGCTGATACATTTTGCCCTTGAATTCTTTTTTTTCTCTTCCACTTCTAGGCCCTTAAGTTTAATTGAAAGGGGTTTTTGTCCAGAGGGATAATTAGGTAAATTGAGAGCTGCTTACCTTCAGATAAGTCTCTGTCTCTCTGTCGCCTTACTTTTTTCCCATGTAACTTTATTTCTGTCGTTCTATGTAAAGGGTTAGGCCTGGAATGCACTTGGAATGCTAATAAAGCCCGGTGTCATGTTTGCAAATAATTGAAGCGCGAACAAAGAAGTTTCCCTTGATTAGATCTCTCTGCATTACCGTTACCGCAAGTTAGGAAATAACAAACAAAAGTCATCAAATATTACAGCTGAAATGAAAATCTTTTCGTAAGTAAAACTTTTGCAAATCAGGTCACAGCTGCGGAAATTGCTCTGTTGGACAACAGTCTTGGACAGCAATGGCTCCCAAAGTCCAATCAGGTGTCAAACAGGGATGTGTTATTGCCGCAACCTTATTTTCCATCTTCATCGCTATGATACTTCACTTTGTTGATGGGAAGCTTCCCACCGGAGTGGAAATCATCTATGGCAAGCTGTTTAATCTCAGCAGACTGAAGGCCAAAGCCAAGATCACAGCAACATCTGTTATAGAACTCCAACATGTTTATGATAACATAGTCTGTGACCACTCAGAAAAAGACCAACAAGCCACTCTAAAAACCTTTGCAGAAGCATACATGTGCCGTCACATCCAGGCACTATAAAGTTAAAACTAAGATGTGCTTCTCTCTTTATCCGGGTGAACTGCGAGTGCCTTACTTAGAAGCTCAGGATTCCCAGCAACTGAGGCCAGTCCAGATTTGAACATCAAACAGAACATTTATTTCTCAAAGTCCTTGGCAGACTTGGCACAGCTTGATGAAGTTACAAACACAAACAGTCAACTTGTGAAACCATATAGATGTTCTTTCCTTCCCTTTTTCTTCAGCTGCTGAGTTAACTTTCCCCAACGGTAGAAAAATCCTGGGATCTTTTACCCTAACCCTGAGCTGCTATCTTTTAGAAAGAGCAGGTCTTCCCCTATCTGAGCTCAAGGTTAGTTTGGGGATGAAGTAATGGAGCCTCTCCCAATGGCAGAGAAATCCTGAGATATTCTCTGCCCCAGTGCTGAGCTGCTATCTTTAGAAAGAGCAGGTCTTCCCCTATCTGAGCTCAGCACCAGTTTCAAAGGCAAGAGAGTAATTCACAATGGCCTGTCCGAGCTGCCTAGCTTGGCCAGCAGCACATCTGAGGCTTTTTCTATACTGAAGAAGGCAGGAGAGCTTCTCCAAAATGGAGATCTCATCCCCAGGAAAAAGGGCGGTCTCTGGACCAAAGAGATACTTTTTTAACCAATAACAGCAAAAGGCTTGCAGGCTGGCTTCCAGCCTCTGTTAATGTTTGACTATTAGGATGCTGCTAAGACTGTAGCAACCCTGGGGGAAATGCAAAGGGATGCTATTTCAAGCAACTAAAGGGCAATGCAAACCAAGCTCCTGGAAGACCGAACAATACGAGAAGCTCAGCCTCTTTTTGAACATCAAGAAAACCAAAGTGCTCTTCCAGCAGTCACCAGCCAATCCCTCTGCAATGCCAGAAATACAGCTTAATGGTGAAACATTAGAAAATGTTGACCATTTCTGCTCCATTGGCAGCCACCTCTCCACAAAAGTCAACAATGACACTGAAATACAACACTGCCTGAGCTCTACAAGTGCAGCATTTTTCTGAATGAAACAGAGAGTGTTTGAGGATCGGGACATCTACAGAGATACTAAGGTGCTTGTTTATAACTCTATTGGCCTGCTATATGCCTGTGAAACATGGACTGCCTACAGATATCACACTCAACTCCTGGAATGATTCCATCAGTGCTGCCTCTGAAAAATCCTACAAATCTCTTAGGAAGACAGGCAGAAAAATGTCAGCATGCTGGAAGAAGCAAAGATCACCAGCATTGAAGCGATGCTCCTACGCCACCAACTCCACCGGACTGGCCATGTTGTCCAAATGCCCAATCACCATCTCCTAAAGAAAGTACTGTACTCCAAATGCAAGAATGGAAAATGGAATGTTGGAGGACAGGAAAAGAGATTTAAAGATGGGCTTAAAGCCAACCTTAAAAACTGTGGCATAGACACCAAGAACTGGGAAGCCCTGGCTCTTGAGCATTCTAATTGGAGGTCAGCTGTGACCAGCAGTGCTGCAGAATTCGAAGAGGCACAAATGGAGGGTGAAAGGGAGAAATGTGCCAAGAGGAAGGTGCATCAAGCCAACCCTGACTGAGACTGACCTTCCATCTGGAAACTAATGTCCTCACTGAGGGAGAACATGTGGATCAAGAATAAGGATCCACAACCACCACCAAGACACTGGACTTGAAGGACCATCATCCTTGGGCTGTGAGGGATCACTTAAGTAAAGTATGCCTGGAAGGCACTTGGAATACTAATAAAGTCCAGTGTCATGTTTGCAAATAATTGAAGCATGAACAGAGAAGTTTCTCTTGATTAGATCTCTCTGCATTTCTGTTACTGCAAGTTAGGAAATAACAAACAAAAGTCAACAAATCTGATTTGGTAAAAATATTACAGCTGAATTTTTTTTTTTAAAAAAAAATACACATGCTTAATCTTTTTGTAAGTAAAACTTTTGCAAAATCAGGTCACAGCTGGGGGAATTGCTCTGTTATCTTCCAAAAAACACATTACAATTTTACAGATAGAATATCAAAGTTGTGCACTATAGATCAGAGCCACGAAAATTTGTTCAAATCAGTAGGACAAGTTACTGATCGTGGATTCATTTCAATACAAATAGAACGTAACTTAATTTTTACTGAAGTGTACTGGAGCAGTCCAAGGGAAGTTGGCTTTGGGGAGAGAACCAACAGGGAAATGTACAATTTGTCATCTTTTCAATTCCATCTAATGCGGCATTAATTAATAGCTTAATTAATAATGTTGATATTAAAGTTCCATTGAGTGAAAATATAAACTTATTTAAAATTATTCCTGCATTAGAAAATTGACACCTTGAAAATACTTGGGCATCTTGGGCCATTTGAGGCCCAGGAGAGGCCGTCTTTAACAACAGAAAGAGAATAAAAGAAGACATTCGTTGTATTGTCGAAGGCTTTCATGGCTGGAATCACTAGGTTCTTGTGGGTTTTTTTCGTTGTTTCAAAATAAGACTGTTCTGTTGTTACGTTGTCTCAGAGAGCTTGAAAACATTGTGAAAAGGCATCCTGTGATGGTAAACATTTTGCAAAACATGTTTCTTTGACTACTGGAGGACAGAGGGACTCCAAATGTGGCAGGAATTTCCTCTATATGCCACAAAATGCATTTGGTGTTGTTGCTCTTGGTAAAGTTTCAAAAGAAGTCTTAAGAGACATCCATGCCAACAAAGGACAATTTACCACAACCTGGTGGCTCAAGGCTGAGAAAAGAACACATGCCACAATAGTTGTTATTATTGAATAAAAAATAATGCCTTCACCTTCGCAACTCCTTAACAGATGGCAGTACTGGTAAGGGGCAGGTACTGGCTTGTTCAGTAGACTCTCCTCTACAATTCCACTTTGGCAGGAAGATGTAGCATTGAATGGTTGTGTCATTAAAATGCGACATATGAAACCCTGTGCAGACGGTCGGTCAATGTGACTTAAGCAATATGCAGTCATTGAGTTCTTGACAGAAAAAGGTGTCACTTCAAAGGAGATTCATCAGAGAATGCAAGCTGTTTATGGTGATTGTGTTGATGTGAGTACTGTGCATCGTTGAGTGAGTAAGTTTAAAGATGTTTAGGTGGGAACATGTGACCACAGTACAAACAAAGAGTTGGACGTCCTGTGGCAGCAACCACTGAGTTTCACAAGCAAAAGGTTGACAGATTGATTCAGGACGATCGTCGTAACACTCAGAGAGAAATTTCAAGCATAATTAGCATTTCACAAGAACGTGTGGGTCACATTATTGCTTTGCTTGGCTATCGGAAGATCTGTGCATGATGGGTACCCAGGATGCTGACGCCTGAAATGAAAGCACACAGACTTGAAACTTCAGAGACTGGATCTCACCACCGTACGACATCCTCCATACAGTCCAGATTTAGCACCGTCTGACTTCCATCTGTCCCCGATAATGAAAGAAGATCTGTGGGGACATCATTATGCTTCTGATGAAGACGTTGAGAGAACTGTGAGATGCTGGTTGCGGAAACAGAGTGTCGACTTCTTCCGTGACGGCTTCAGAAAACTTGTTCATTGTTGGCAGAAATGTATCCAATTGTCTGGTGATTATGTGGAAAAGTGAATAGTGGGAGTTAAAGAGCACATTCTAAGGATTATTTCTGCATTTGATTTATTAAAATATTCCCATCCAAACCCAAGTATTTATTTGCTATATTTGTATACTGCTCTTCTCAGCACTTGGGCGACTCAGAGCGATTAGCAATAGCAAAATTCAATGCTGAAAAACATCATGAAACAGTTAAAAACAATTAAAACAGTAGAATACAGTCAATATAAATCAATAAATCATCTCATTCGCATCTCATAGTGAAGATCGAAATCCAGTCTCATCATCCAATTGTTCCATATTGCAAGTAACTAAGGTGGAGGCATTACTTTTCATTTAACCCTTGTAAATAGCTTTTGGCACTGTAAGAACATGTAAACATTACAATTGAGTGATGGAGGTGCGGGTTATTGTCCTCTGCAGATGGTCACTTTCTGCCAATGGAGCATGATAGAAGTTCCCTGCTTTAATATGCCTGGATTGGAATATTGAAGAATACAGAACCATTTCTGAATTATTTGCACATCCAAAGTGATCACTTCAATTGGACTGGACTCAGGTTCTCTAAAATCTCTTCTATACTTATTTGCTTAAAGCAAAAAAGGGTATATGACTGAAGGGCAGAACAAATTAGAGACAAATATCTTATTTCCCAAGAATACCTGACTAATTCCGCATCTTTAAAAGGAAGCAGTTCAGTGCCAACCATGTCCACCTTGTTGTCAATTTCAGTCTCGAATTTGACATATTTCTCCACTCCAACAATTACTTTTTCCATCTCTGGCTAATAGCTTACATTCAGATCTGCTACAACCTGGAAAAAAACGAGATCGGACAAGTGATCACCTTGAACAAATGGCTGAGACATTTGTCTCGGAAAGCCTAATATTCTCCATGACAGATTCTCCAGCCAGCAAATGCAACAATGATTGGAAGCTGTGGAGAGAACACACCAAGATCTTGCCTTGTTCTTACTCCACTAACACAAAGGAGCCCTTCCCCAGGGACAATGGTTTAGGAATACAATTGTTTTTATTTTTACCTACAAGGAGGAATAATTTGAAGTATGAGTTTTGTGTCAGATAATCCCTTTGGAGGAATTTCTCACCATCTTTACCACCCATTAAAATACTGTGCAGTGAATATTTGACAGGATTGGTTCACACTTAGCTTCGTTAAGTTATATTTTTATCCTACCTGATCCCATGGTAATAATAGATAAAAGTATAGATACTAAAAAAAATGGGGGGAAAGTGTGCATTAAGTCTTCTTTATAATCAATTTTATTCTGGGTTGTTGTAGGTTTTTTGAGCTATATGGCCTTGTTCTAGAAGCATTCTCTTCTGACGTTTTGCCTGCATCTATGGCAAGCATCCTCCATATGGTGTGTGCAGAACAAAAATAGAAAGAGCAATTTATTGATTATTTATTTATTTACTGCATTTTATACCGCTCTTCTCAGCGCTCAGGGCGACTCAGAGCGGTTCATAACAACAATACAATACATAAAACATGATAAAAACAGTTGAAACAATTTAAGAATAACAATATAACACTCAGTTCTTGTGGGTTTTTTCGGGCTATATGGCCATGTTCTAGAGGCATTTCTCCTGACGTTTCGCCTGCATCTATGGCAAGCATCCTCAGAGGTGAGGTCACTCCACAAGAACTGAGTGATTCCAGCCATGAAAGCCTTCGACAATACATTGAACAATATAACAATCAATAAACATCAACATCTCAAATCGTCTCATAGTTAAAATCAAGATCCAATCTCATCATCCAATTGTTCCATATTTCTGTATTAGTTACACTGCTTTTTCAAACGCCTGCTCAAACAGCCAGGTCTTCAATTTCCTCCAAAATGCTAACAGTGAGGGGGGCGATCTAATTTCTGTGGGAAGGGCATTCCACAGCTGAGGGGCCACTACAGAGAAGGCCCTGTCTCTCGTCCCCACCAACTGTACTTGTGATGCAGGTGGGGCCGAGAGCAGGGCCTCCCCAGACGATCTTAACATCCTAGCTGATTCATAGGAGGAAATCCGTTCGGACAGGTAAGTTGGGCTAGAACCGTTTAGGGCTTTATAGGCTAAAACCAGCACTTTGAATTGTGCCCGGTAGCAAACTGGCAGCCAATGGAACTAGCGCAACAGAGGGGTTGTATGCTCCCTGAGTGCCACTCCTGTTAATAACCTGGCTGCCATTTGAAGCTTCTGGACAGTCTTCAAAGGCAACCCCACATAGAGAGCGTTGCAGTAGTCTATACGGGATGTAACCAGAGTGTGGACTACCATGGCCAAGTCAGACTTCCCAAGGTATGGGCGCACTTGGCATCCCAGAAGGATATCGTGGTCGACAGTATCGAAGGCCGCTGAGAGGTCCAGCAGAACTAACAGGGACACACATTCCCCTTGTCCAGCTCCTGGCGTAGATCATCCACTAAGGCAACCAAGGCTGTCTTGGTTCCATGTCCCAGTCTAAAGCCAGACTGTGCCGGATCCTGAAATGGGGAGTTCCTGCAGAAAACCCTGTGCAAAATTTGAACTAGACATTCAGAAATATTATTTCACAAAGGCTTGGGAGCGGGGAGTCTATATCATAATTTGCAAGCCATTTTTCTGGAGGTACCCTTTTGAGTTACTTTTGGCACACCTCCAGTCAGAAAACAATTTGATGTCTGCTGAAGTCAGGTTGCCATTTATACTTCACCATGGAACAACTTATTAAAAATCTTTTTTTTTTGTTTGGAAATCCAGACGTCCCTAGTTCTCCTCAGTGTGAGGACCAGCCTTCAAATAAATGTGTTTCTCTGGCAAGGAACTGAGTGGGAGGTCAGAGGTGAGAGAAGTGACTGGCAGATTGAATTAGCTTTCTGGTCTTCCAGTTTTCCCGATTTACAGAATTATTGTGATATTAAAAGGCTTCATAGGGACCACTTGGGTTTAAGCTTGGTACACAACGCTGGTTAATCACACAAGTTTCTGGGCTGACAAGTGAACACTTTTCGTGAATCTTGTTATGTGTTTTTAAACCGCTAAAATATAATATACCTCATGTACCTTTAATAATATTTATGTTTGTAATTGGTGCCAATCATCTTCACTGCCTTGCATAACTTTGGCACAAATGTGTACAAAACTAGTACATCAATAAGGGGTGTACATTTTCTTTTGTTGTTTTCCTTTATTCTGAACTGAATGAACAGATGGACATCAAGCTACATATTTTGTCCTTCCATCTATAACAAATCATATTGTTCTGGTGTAAAAGGCTTCATCTGATAGCTGAACCTTCTCTTCTTGCAACAGTCTGTAGCCTTCCCGGCTACAGACTGTTGCAAGTCCCAGGACAATATAGCTTCTGTACCATATTTATTTCGCACATTTCTACCCCACCCTTCTCAACCCCCGAGGGGGGACTCAGGGCGGCTTACAAAGGCACAATT
>NW_026844478.1:21992264-22020541 GCF_025583915.1 Anolis sagrei ordinatus
CCTTCATAGAGGCATCGCGCGCTAGCGAGAAGCAAAGAACAGCGAATGAAGGAACCAAAAAAAAGCGAAAGGAACAAGAGAAAACCTCAACTTCTATAGCCTTCCCGAATAATACAACCTCAGCCCGCCGGCGACAGAAGCAACAGGAAGAAGCAGCAACGGCGAGTCGGACACAACACTTTATCAACCCTACCCAAGCTTATGGATTCCAACGCCAACGACTCATCCCCCTAGTTTAAAGCAGCCAGTGGAGCTGACATAGCAGAGGGGTGGTATGCTCCCTATATGACGCTCCGGTGACTACACTAAAGGTAAAGGTTTCCTTTGACATTATGACTAATTGTGCCTGACTCTGTGGGTGGTGCACATCTCCATTTCTAAGCCAAAGAGCTGGCGTTGTCCATAGATGCCTCCAAGGTCATATGGCCAGCATGACTGCATGGAGCGTTGTTACTTTCCCGCAGAAGCAGTACCTATTGATAATAATGATAATAATGATAATAATAGTTTATTTATATTCCGCCCTTCTTACTCCGAAGGGGACTCAGGGTGGATCACAATACACATACACAGCAAACATCCAATGCCACTTTGTATAGACGATACACAGACAGACAGAACAGAAGGAGGTGGTTGATCTACTCGCATTTGCATGTTTTTGAACTGCTAGGTTGGCAGAAGCTGGGGCTAACAGCGGCAGCTCAATCTGCTCCCCAGATTCCAACCACCAACCTTTCGGTCAGCAAGTTCAGCAGCTCAGTGGTTTAACCCGCCGTGCTACCAGGAGCTCCCTCTGTAACATAGGGATGTAAATTAATTAGCACAAACAGCATACATACCATGCACTTGCAATAATGGTAATGGAAGGGAAGTTGACACAAGTAAGAAAAAATATGTATAAACATATATAACGGAAGGGAAGATTATACAAGTAATAGGGAGGTTCAGATCCATCACTGTTTAAGTCCACAGTGCTCTTTGGATGTAGGTGAACTCCAAAACTCAAGGTCAATGCCCACCAAACCCTTCCAGTATTTTCTGTTGGTCACAGGAGTTCTGTGTGCCAAGATTGGTCCAATTCCATTGTTGGTGGAGTTCAGAATGCTCTTTGGTTGTAGGTGAACTATAAATCCCAGTAATTACTACTCCCAAATGAATAAATCAATCCCTCCAACTCCACCAGTATTCAAAGTTGGGCATATCAGGTATTTGTGCCAAATTTGGTTCAGTGAATAAAAATTCATCCTGCCTTTCAGATATTTAAATTCCAATTCATAACAATATCAAAATTGCAGTTATGAATCAGCAACAAAAATAATTTTATGGTTGGGGATCGCCACAACAGGAGGAACCGTATTAAGGGGTTGCGGCATTAGGAAGGTTGAGAAACACTGTTCTAGCCACATCCCTTTCCCCCAAATCCAGCTTACTGGTTGGCAGCTTTTGGGATCTATTGGGGTCTGTTGCCTTCCAGTTGAGAAGCAACCTCCTCCTGATATCATTATGGAGCTCCAAACCAAAGGGCTATGTAGGAAACGGAATCTGCAGTAATTAATTACAAATCTGTAACTCTTGGTTTTGCATTCATAATTATGGGGAAAGAGTCCAACAATGGAAATACCAACAATGGAATTGGACCAATAATGGAATTGAACTCCCATGACCAACAGAAAGGGCTTGGTTGTCATACCAGAAGCAAAACCTGCAGTTTGTTCTCTGAACTGAAATACCTTAATCTAAAAGTAATGAAAACAAAACAAAGAGGAGTTCAAAATCCTGAAGGAAAGCTGCAGAAGTTGAAGAGGAATACGACCTAATTGTTTCACCATTGAATTCTGATCCTTGCCCAAATAGAAGAATATTAGTGCCCCTTCTCTCCTAAAGCATACAGAAGAACTAAGCTGCAAGTGTACCTGCTTTGTTGAATGAGGTCACCTTACATGCCAGGAGTTGAACACCTTGATAAATCTGGATATTTCAGGTCTTGTTGAGTTATAACCCTTGCAAAACAGCTGCTTGGCAGAACTTATAAATAAATAACATATAGAGAGCAATAGAAATTTATCTTTTCCTTCCTTCCTTTTTTCTTTCCCTCCTTCCACCAGCCAGTAAAGCATTTGCCATCATGGATAAAATTAATGCCTCTTTGTCATGCTCAGATAGACAGGTAGGCAGCCCCAACAGGTCTGCTCCATTTGCTGCAATGGGAAGTCACTTCTGGCACCAGCTTCCAAGTTTGTCAAGGCTATTTCAGGCCTTTGTAGGAGAAGGAGCAACGCAGGAGTAGATTTCCTATTGTGCTTCCATGCCACCCAAAGGCCACACTTCCCTCCCACGTGCTCAAATGTCACCAGAAAATAATTCCCATTAAGTGTAGACAAGATTTCAGAATAGATCCCAGAAAGGTTTGAAATCTGTGGCATGACCTGAGGAATTAGCTGGGTGAAAGTAGAGACTTATCTTGTTACAGCAGAAGGGCAGCAAAGCAGATCAGCAACAATGTAGTTGGTCAGTGTTCTGGAGACTTGTTCAAGAAGTAAGCCTCACAGGAAAATGTGTGAGACTTGCCAGGATGGAGATCCTAGTGAATTTGGAAGGTCTCTGTCAACATCAACAGGTTGGTCACCTGCAGCAGAAACACAACATGACGCGTTCAGATCATGACAGATTCAAGCACAAATTATATAATGGGCTAAATCAGAATTGGGAGTTGTGCAGACCTCTAAATATTGTTGAATTGCAACTCCCAGCATTCTTCCATTGGCCATGCTGGCTGAGGGTTCTAGAGAGCTGCCCATCTCTGACTTAAAAGCCAGTGACCAAGACCGTTGAATTATTTCCCAAACGGTAAATCAACACCTATGCAAATTCAATAGATCCCATAAATTTGTTCTAATTGAGGCTAAAGGTAAAGTTAAACGTTTCCTCTTGACATTAAGTCTAGTTGGGTCCGATTCTACGGCATGGTGCTTATCTCCATTTGTAAGCTGAAGGACTGGCGTTGACTGCAGACACCTCCAAGATCATGTGGCCATAGACATGACTACATGGAGTGGTGTTACCTTCCCACTGAAGCAGTACCTATTGATCTACTCACATTTTTATATGTTTTCAAACTACTAGGTTGGCAGAAGCTGGGGCTAGCAGCAGGAGCTCACCCTGTTCCCCGGATTATCATCATCATCATCATCATCATCATCATCATCATCATTAAATAAAGGTAAAGCAAAGGTTTCCCCTTGACATTAAGTCTAGTGGAGTCTGAGTCTACGGAGTGGTGCTCATCTCCATTTCTAAGCTGAAGAGCCGGCGTTGACCGTAGACACCTCCAAGGTCATGTGGCCAGCATGACTGCATGGGGTGCACATTTGCATGTTTTCGAACTGCTAGGTTGGCAGAAGCTGGGGCTGACAATGGAAGTTCATGCCACTCTCCGAATTCAAACCACCAATCTTTCAGTCAGCAAGTTCAGCAGCCCAGCAGTTTAACCTGCTGTGCCATTGGGGGCTCTGATAATTGCGGCTGGTAACTGGATTTAAGACCATATTTACCATAGGTTGTTGTAGGTTTTTCTGGGCTATATGGCCATGTTCTGGAGGCAATTTTTCTCCTGACGTTTCGCCTGCATCTATGGCAAGCATCCTCAGAGGTAGTGAGGTCTGTTGGAAGTAGGAAAAATGGGTTTATATATCTGTGGAATGACCAGGGTGAAACAAAGGACTTTTGTCTGCTGGGGCTAGGTGTGAATGTTTCAGCTGATCACCTTGATTAGCATTCAATGGCCTTGAAGCGCCTGGGGGAATCTCTTGTTGAGAGTGATTTTATGTGCCTGTTTGTTTCCTCTGTTGTTTTGCTGTTGTAATTTTTGAGTTTTACACTGGTAGTAGCCAGATTTTGTTCATTTTCATGGTTCTTCCTTTCTGTTGAAATTGTCCACATGCTTGTGGATTTCAATGGCTTCTCTGTGTAGTCTGACATGGTTTTTGTGAGAGTATTTCTGTGTTCCCAAAAATATGCTGTGTCCAGGTTGGTTCATCAGGTGCTCTGCTATGGCTGATTTCTCTGGTTGGAGTAGTTTGCAGTGCCTTTCATCTTCCTTGATGCGTGTCTGGGCAATGCTGCGTTTGGTGGTCCCTCTGGAGACTTCTTGTCCACAGCTGCATGGTATACGGTAGACTCCTGCAGAGGTGAGAGGATCCCTCTTGTCCTTTGCTGAACGTAGCATTTGTTGGATTTTCTTGGTGGGTCTGTAAGTGGTTTGTATGTTGTGTTTCCTCATCAGTTTCATATTTACTATGTTTTTAGGAGAGATACTCCTACTGTTGGAGAAGGTCGTGTTTCTCGTGCCATCTGCTTATCTTCAGTGGCAAATCGTGCAGTTATTGTGCTTTGTTTTGGGATTGATATTAGAAATATTGGGGTTTTTTGCAGGTCTAATAAAAGAGGGAAAATGTACTAATCAAGAAGAACATACACTCCCATTGATGACTAATTTGACCCTTGGTTTTGTTCATAACTAGGCTAAATGAAGGTCGCAGTGTTGCTCCTGCCTCAACCACTCCATGCATAATTGATGAGATATGTTATCAAACTACAGTATTAATAAAATAAAAATGTGACCCCAAGTTAGCAAATACATATATCTTGCCTCTTTATCCAGGGAGACAAATGGTAGGTTTAACCTGCCTTTGAACTACCATTCAAACTCAGATTAGGAAAGCAGGACATACAAGGAATCAGCTTCTCCCCTCCTTGTATTTCATGTTAAATGCAAGATGCATGCTTTTTTTCAAATCCAGGTACTAAAATTCATGCCGTATCCAAGGGGAACAGTGATTTATAACCTTGTTTAGATCAGACAGGAAACAGAACTGCTTGACACTCAACACATTTTAATTTTCAAAGCCTTGCACCAAAATAACATCAAAACATTATGGCTTTCTTTGTGGATGGAGTGTAGAAGATTATAGACATTATCATAAAAACTGTATGAAGTAGTATCTTGTGGGGCACAGCTGTATCTTTCGAGGGCTTGAGAGAAAACAGGCTGCCTCAGCCAGTTGGAGACTACAGGCTGTCTCAGAAGCTGCCTTCTCTTATTACTCATAAGAATATGCCCAGGCTCCTCCCTGACCTATTTCTACTCCATTCTTCCTTGCCTTCAGAAACTCGGAGCAGGAAGAATGGTCGAGTAAAATGGCAATTTGTTAAACTGTATCATGCTACATTTCCGAAACAAAAACACAAACAAAACAGGTCCAGAGAAGATCTAGTCTGATGACAGCTTTTTGCTAGATCATGCAGCATCTAGAACGGTGGTTCTCAACATTTGTAATGCTATGATCACTTAAGACAGTTCCTCATGTTGTGGTGACCCCCAACCATAACATTATTTTTGTTGCTACTTCATAACTGTCATTTTGCTACTGTTATGAATCGTCATGTAAATATCTGATATGCAGGATGTATTTTCATTCACTGGACCAAATTTGGCACAATACCCGATATGCCCAAATTTGAATACTGGTGGGGTTGGGAGGAGGGTTGATTTAGCATTTGGGAGTTGCAGTTGCTGAGATTTATGGTTCACCTACAATCAAGGACCATTCTGAATTCCATCAATGATGGAATTGAACCAATCTTGTTATGATTTTATATTATGTGTTAATGTTTTTAAATTAAACAATCACAGACAGTTAATCACCTTTCAACAAAAGATTCCCCCAGGCACTAGCAAGTCACACCAAAAAACTTCCAGGCCATCAAATGCTAATCAAGGTGGTCAGTTGAAACGTTTACTCCTAGGTCCAAAAGACAAGAGATTTTTATCCCACCCTGGTCATTCCACAGATATATAATCCAATTTTCCTAGTTCCAACAGACCTCACTACCTCTGAGGATGCTTGCCATAGATGCAGGAGAAACATCAGGAGAGAATGCCTCTAGGACATGGCCATATAGCCCGAAAAACCTACAACAACCCAGTGATTCCGGCCATGAAAGCCTTTGACAATACAATGTTTTAAAATGTTTTATGGTGTTTTGGGGCATCAAATTGTTGCTATTGTAAACTGCCCTGAGTCGCCTAAGGGCTGAGAAGGGTGGTATATAAATATAGTAAATAAATAAATAGTGTGGTGGGCATTGATCTTGAGTTTTGGAGTTGCAGTTCTCCTTCATCCAGAGAGCACTGTGGACTCAATCAATGATGGATCTGGACCAAACTTGGCATGAATACTCAGTATGCCCAAGTGTGAACACTGGTGGATTTGGGGGAAAGTAGACCTTGACATTTGGGAGTTGTAATTGCTGGGATTTATAGTTCACCTACCATCAAAGAGCATTCTCAACTCCAGCAATGATGGAATTGGACCAAACTTGGCACAGAGAACCCCCATGCTCACCAAAAAATACTGTGTTTTCTGAAAGTCTTTGGTGACCCCTCTGACACCCTCTCACAACCCCCCCAGGGGTCCCTACCCCCAGGTTGAGAGATGTTGATCTAGAACAGAAGTCTACATCCTTTTCAGAAATGAAACACAAGATCTATACCAAATATAGATTTAATATTTACCATAACAGTAATGAAGGGTGCAATATAGTAATGAGTTATAACTCAAAAGCTAAGGAACTGTGATCTAGAAGAAGGGGTTAAGCATTTTAAGGACTCCAAGAGAACGTTAAACTATGTCCTTGCTGGGTTGCAAATGACATCTTAAGCAATATGTCCAAGACCATGTTCTCAATACAAGGATGTGGTTTCAAGAGCGGATTGATTTTGAAGGAGAAAATGGGATCTGCATTAAACGTGCAGTTGAATAAGGTTCTCAACCTGTGGATCCCCAGATGTTTTGGCCTACAACCCCCAGAAATCCAAGCCAATTTACCAGCTGTTAGGATTTCTGGGAGTTAAAAGTCAAAACATTTGGAGATCCCCAGTTTGAGAACCACTGCTTTAGATGTTTATGCAACAATGATCAGGAAACAAGATGTTCTTGTTGTCCTAGAGATTTGATGGGATGACTGGAATGCAACAATTTAAGGATACAATGAATGTTTTTGAATTGATAGGTTGGCAGAAGCTGGGCCTAACAGTGGGAGCTCATCCTGCTCCCTGGATTTGAACCGCCAACCTTTCGGTCGGCAAGCTCAGCAGCTCAGCGGTTTAATCTGCTGCGCCACCAGTTGTGCTTCAGATTGGAAGGAGGTCTCAAGTGGAGAGCCACAAGGTCTCTTGATGCATTTTTAGAGTAGTTAGAAATTATTTTAATATTGTCAATATCTTAGTTCCGTTTTATTGTTGACTTTTTGCATGTTTAGTAGGGCTGGGTAACAACGGAAAAATTTGTTTCTAAACTCGTTTCGTTTTCAGGGGGTCCATTGCATTTCGTTTTTTAAAAGAATTCCGAATTTTTCTTTTGAAAAAATTCGTTATTTACGAAATTTCGTAAATTTCGAATTGATTCGTTAATGGCAGATGCGATTGCGCAATACGCTAAAAAACCCTCCAAATGGGACAGGGGAACTTCTGAAGCTTCCCTCTCCCTCTGTTGTTGACTGTTGGTGTGATAATTTATTTTTTTATCACTGATAAAACAAACAACTATAAAACTTGCACCAGACATACGGAAATAATAACAAAACGATTTCTAAACGATTTCTAAACGATTTCGAACCAATTACGAAATAAATTGAAAAATTCATTTCTATTTTTAGTTGCTCCTGCATGGCTCAATATCGGATCGTAAGCTAATTTAAATACAAATCAATAACGAATTATGAAATTAACGAACGAAACCGCCCAGCCCTAATGTTTAGCTGTAGAAATAAATATAAAAATAAATACGCCGATGGTGATGATGATGATAATGATAATAATACATTTTGTGATAACGTATTCACACTTTCTTTGCTCACCAAAAGAACGGGGCAAGTTTGAGAAACCATTAACACACACTTTGAGCTTGCTTGACATGAATGGTTTAATTGGCCAACATGTATCAAATTCAGCTTCAAGCATTTGCTTCAGCTCTCGCCTCTCCAAATATCTATCCAAATGCTCTCTTAAATTTAAGTCACATTTATTTTTACATAGCAAAAAAACTCATAAGCCCTCATCCAGTCCTTAATGTCTAGGAAAGATAATTGTTTCCTCTCTTGCATTTTGACATCCTTTCAGATATTAGAAACTTGTCAAGACATTTCCCCTTAATCACTTTTCCTCAGAGAAATATTGCCAGCTGCAAGTACCAGCACCTTTTCGAGATATGATTAGTCTCCTTCCTTCATTACTCTTATGGCTTTCCCTATGAAATTCTGCATTTATTTTCATGGACAATATATAAAGTAAAATATTGTAACCAGACATCAATCTGCTCTTTCTCATAACTACTCACTATATTTTGCCCAATTCTTTCCTTTTATCATGGCTGTTATTTGACCAGAGATGGTCCAGTGAGTTTGGACACATCATTTAAAAAATATTTAAGCTGTGTGACAATTAAATTGTACATGGTTGGAGTTGGTGGCAGACTGCATTATAATTGTCTCCTATTTTCTTAGGAGTTCACTTTAAAAAGAGGAACCAAAGAAATCCGGCACCATGCAGGTCATGACAAATGAAGATGTGACAAGGAACTCTTCAAGTGGAAAGAGGATTTAATAATTTTCAACATATATCTGTTAGCAATTCTAAGATGATAACACAAATCCCTAATAATGGTTTAATTCAGCACCCCCATATGTATTTCAATAGCCCAACAATATTATCAGATTTTGGATCTTACACCAGAAAAATGCCTAGAACAAAGAAGGTTCCATGTTTTCCTTAGGGATCTGAAGATTTAAGGCAGTGTTTCTCAACCTTCCTAATGCCATGACCCCTTAATACAGTTCCCCATGTTTTGGTGACCCCCAACCATAAAAGTATTTTCGTTGCTACTTCATAATTGTAATTTTGCTACTGTTATGAATCGTCATGTAAATATCTGATATGCAGGATGGATTTTCATTCACTGGACCGAATTTGGCACAAATTCCCGATACTTCCAAATTTGAATAGTGGTGGGGTTGGGGAGACTGATTTTGTCATTTGGGAGTTCTGGTTGCTGGGATTTATAGTTCACCCACAATCAAAGTGCATTCTGAACTCCACAACAATGGAATTGATCCAAACTTGGCACACAGAACTCCCATGACCAACAGAAAATATTGGAAGAGTTGTAGCTCATCTACACCGAAAGAGCAAAAGCAATGCTGGATCTGGACTAAACTTGGCATGGATACTGAATATGCCCAAATATGAGCACTGGTGGAGTTTGGGGAAAATAGACCTTGACATTTGGGAGTTGTAGTTGCTGTGATTTATAGTTTACCTACAATCAAAGAGCATTCTGAACCCCACCAACGATAGAATTGGGCCAAACTTCCCACACAGAACCCCTGTTACTAACAGAAAATACTGTGTTTTCTGATGGTCTTTGGAGACCCCTCTGACACCCCCTCATGACCCTCCCCCCCCCGAGGAGGCTTCCTGGTCCTATTTCTCTTTGTAAGGGTGACATTCCTCCAAGCATGAGTGTTGTCCATATCTGAAGTGATCTCCTCAGGAGCCTCCCAATATTGTTGGTGTGATGTGGGTTGCATGTCTAGGACAGTGTGCTGTGTGGTGTCCAAGAACAGCTCGAGTTCCTGAATGTCCTTAACGGTCTTAATATGGTCCTCGAGTTGTTGGATCCTCTGTACATGTGAGTGAACAAATTTAGCAGCTCAGCGGTTTAACCCAACCTCAGAGGATGCCTGCCATAGATGCAGGTGAAATGTCAGGAAAGAATGCTTCTAGAACATGGCCACACAGCCTGAAAAACCTACAACAATCTAGTGATTGTGGCCATGAAAGCCTTTGATAATGCATTGGCCCACACAAGCCCAAAGAGCTTGATACAAATTACTCTAGGAGGGATGAAATTCCATCACATTCCACCGATATCAGGGGAATTGAAGGATGCATTTGGAGAGAGTGTACAATAGTCGGGTTTTCTAGCCCTTTGAGCAGTAAGAGAAAAAGAGAGAGTTATTTACAGGCAGCCCTTTGACCATCTCATAGCACCATAAATACAAAGATGTGGAGAAGTGTGAAATCTGGTCTGTTCCACGGGTTAGTGTTTGAAATAAAATGATAAATGTGCTGGAGAAAACTCTTTAATGTCCACCAGCCCTTGCATGCGGCTTCCTTGCAGATAAGCATGTTAAAAGATAGCACAGAAGACTCAATACACCCAGAGTTGCCACTACACATGGATTCCTTAGCATTATCTACTTAGTAAATAATTCATTTCACACATTATTGTTACTGATCACCCAAGCTGCAAGGAGACAGATGAGGCTTTGCTTGCCTGCCTGCTTGCTTGCTCTCTTGTTACATGAAATGGTTTTAATAAAAAATTAATTAGACATGGTTCTATATTGTGGTGAATAAAACTGTGGATTGATTTCTTTAAAACTTCAGTAGCTTATTCTAATCACTCCTTTTCAGATTTTGACTTTGATATTGGATCCTTTCTGGCATAATTTGATAAGGTGCAAAGAGCCAAAAGGTCTAAGCCAGTGTTTCTCAACCTAGGGGTCGGGACCCTTGTGGGGCTCGCAAGGGTACATCAGAGGGGTCGCCAAAGACCACCAAAAACACACAGCATTTTCTGTTGGTCATAGGGTTTAGCCCAATTCTATCATTGGGGGGATTCAGAATGCTCTTTGATTGTAGGTGAACTATAAATCCCAGTAAATACAACTCTCAAATGTCAAGGTCAATTTTCCCGAAACTCCATCTGTGTTCACATTTGGGCATTTTGAGTCTGTGAGCCAAGTTTGGTCCAGATCCATCATTGTTTGAGTCCACAATGCTCTCTGGATGTAGGTGAACTACAATTCCAGAACTCAAGGTCAGTGTCCACCAAACCCTTCCAGTATTTTCTGTTAGCCATTGGAGTTCTGTATGCCAAATTTGGCCCAATTCCATTCTTGGTGGAATTCAGATTGTTCTTTGATTGTAGGTAAACTATAAATCCCAGCAACTACAACTCTCAAATGACAAAATCAATCCCCCCTTCCCAACCCCACCAGTATTCAAATTTGGGCTTATTGGGTATTTGTGCCAAATTTGGTCCAGTGAATGAAAATCTGTCCTGCATATCAGATATTTACATTACAGTACATAACAGTAATCAAATTAATGTTATGAAGTAGCAACAAAAATAATGTTATGGTTGGGGGGTCACCACAACATGAGGAACTGGATTAAGGGGTCGCCACATTAAGAAGGTTGAGAAACACTGGTCTAAGCAATCCTGACAGCAAGGAGAAGCTGAAGAGTCCCATTGAAGTGACTTGGGACTAATGGCTGATAGATCAGTTTGTTTTTAGTCTCAACAAGTCTTCCATGTATGCAGTCTTTTCGGCTTCTTTTCCAGAATTGCTTACATGAATGGACACCAGAGTTGTGCACGGAACTGTTTTTCTTTGGTACATCCATTCTTTCATTATTTTCGTTACCTTTGGGAGCACGTAATAATAATAATAACTCCTCCAGAGTTAAACAGCTTGGAAACTAGGAAAATTGAGTTTATGTATCTGTGGAAAGTCCAGGGTGGGAGAAAGAACTCTTGTCTGTTGGACACAAGTGTGAATATTGCAATTGGCCAGCTTGATTCACATTGAATGGCCTGACAGTTTTTAGGTGTGACTTGTTCCTGCCTGGTGGAATCCTTTGTTGATAGGTGATTAGCTGTTCCTGATTGTATCTTGTCTGGAGTTCCCCTGTGTTTGAGTTTTGTTCTTTATTTACTGTTAAAATTTTAGAGTTTTTTTTAAAAAATACTGGTAGCCAAAAAAATACTGGTACATGGCAGATTCAATCATATCCCACATGAAGAAAGACTATGTATCTGTGGCACCCCCGAAGTTGTAAATCTGAACCACATTTTACATCACGACAATCTATATGAAAAAAAGGAAACAAGATTTATGGCCTTTTATTTGCAATAAAATAAGCTGGGATACAGAGGCCAAAACCTCATTTTTGTTGGCTGGTTACAACCCCATTCTGACAACAAAAGTTGCTCTTTATTTGTTTAAAGCTGCTAAAAGGAGATCGGAGTACATAGATCAGATTGGGGTGCAGTGTAGGGGAGATGAGGATAGTTGATGCATATATCTATGGCTAAGCTACATTGGTTTTAAGTTGATAAATACCTATATATTTGTATTCTATTTTAAGAGGACCAGATGTATGTTGTATGTTGTGTTTGCACTGTCTGTTTTTTATAAGGCCAACTGGCTAATCAATTAAAAAATGTTGTTACTGGTAGTTGGATTTTCTTCATTTTCATGGTTTCTTCCTTTCTGTTGAAATTGTCCACATGTTTGTGGATTTCAGTGGCTTCTCTGTGTAGCCTGACATGGTGATTGTTAGAGTGGTTGGTCCAGGACATCAAATGCTAATCAAGGTGGCCAATGGAAACATTTGCACCTACCAGCGCCCTACATCACTGCAGAAATTACACTGTTTATCTTGTATTGCACCACCTGACATCTGCTGGGAAGTAGCAACCAATAGTGAAAGGACCAAGGCAGTGACACTCCGGCCCATCCCATGTTTGGATATCAGCCAGTATGCCAATGACTTAAATCAAGAAATAGTTTTCTAAAATCTACAAAGACACTCGCTGGAACACCTCAGAGTCCAAAAGTGGCAGGCTCAAACCCAGAACCTCAATCAATGACTGATACCAAATGAGAGACCCCCCCCCCCCCCCCCCCCCCCCCCCGGGCACACAGAAAACTGGGCAATTTGGAAGGTGCTGAACAGACTGCCCTCTGGCACCACAAGATGCAGAGCCAACTTTAAGAAATGGGAACTTTAAGAAATGGGAGAGCCAGCTACTGGTCCAAGGACATTTAATATAATGCCAAGTTTGCAAACTTTGTGTGTGTTTTTTATATGCAATACAACTGTTCGGTTCGCTCTTGACACGATGAATAAATACCTACCCCCAACAGACAAGAGTTCTTTCTCCCACCTTGGACTTTCCACAGATATATAAAACCAATTTTCCTAGTTTCCAACACACCTCACAACCTCTGAGGATGCCTGCCAGAGATGCAGGTGAAACGTCAGCAGAGAATGCTTCTATAACATGGCCACACAGCCCGAAAAACCCACATCAACCCTTGTGTGGATCTATTTGCATGCATGAGCGGTAGTTATGCCAGCTCTCCAGCTTCCTAACCACTTAACATTTTCGCTTTGTTATGACATGAACTTCATGGATTTTATTGTGCACCCTCCTGGAAGCGTTTCTGAAGGCTGGCATGTTAATCAAGGGTACCTTTTTAGTTGATTATTTAATTGATTATTCTAATTCTGTGTCAAATGCTACCAAAAAAAAAGGTCTTCATCATCAGCTGCAGACTAGTCTGTGTTGTCACCATGCCGTGAGACAGATGACGGGTCCTTTTCAATGCAGTCATTCCCTCTTGGGAAATCTTCTTACAAGGAACCAGGAGTGAGCAGCCGTAGCCAAACATCCTGGGTGAAACTGCCGAACTTCCAAACGATTGCTGTATCTGCAGGAGAATGGCTCTATTAAATATTTGCAAGTTATGACTGGGAGTCACATCCGTGGTACAGGCCTCCAAGAGAGCGAACCCTCTTAATCACCATCAGGTAATTGGGTGAACTACTGCCAAGGTTCAAGGGGCTCGTAAAGAAGTCACCATTCCTCTCCCGCTCCCCAAGACAAAGATAAGATTTTATCCGTGGCACATAATCAAAAGGGTATTACTTTTAAAAGATAAATACATCACGGTATGCTGCGATCTATATCTAATGAACTACAATGAGCACCTGACCCTTGACATTATGAGACGGTACTAGGGGAAAAAAGACATTGATTTTTTAAATCTCTTTTACTATGTATCTTGAAAATAATTGTCTGATAGGTACCATTCATTGTTTGCACCTTGGAGTTTTGGGCGCAATAGTTATCAATTTCTGCCCATATCTGAAAGCAAAGCAAAGTCGAAAGTGTTTGATGCAAGCTTTGATGCAATTCAGAATGAATACAGAGATTTGTATTCTGGACAAAAGGGTCTATCAGAGTGGTTAAGTACATGAGATATGAGATGGGAGGAGGATCATATGAATGTATTTATCAATGAAGTCTCCCAGTTGCCTTAAGTGGGTTACCAACTCTTTCTTCTTACTTGAGGTAAAATATAACCATAAGAATACATGAACTATCCAGTACAATCAAATCAGGTCTATTTCTTCACAAAAGTTCAAACACACATACACATTCTTATATATTCTATATACCTATCTTCTATGTAAAGGTAAAGGTTTCCCCCTGACATTAAGTTCAGTTGTGTCCAACTCTGGGTGTTGGTGCTCATCTCCATTTCTAAGCCGAAGAGCCAGCCTTGTCCATAGACACCTCCAAGGTCATGTGGCTGGCATGACTGCATGGAGCACCGTTACTTTTTCACCACAGTGATACCTATTGATCTACTCACATTTGCATGTTTTCAAACTGCTAGGTTGGGCAGAAGCTGGGGCTGACAGCAGAAGCTCACGCCGCTCCCCGGATTCAAACCTGTGACCTTTTGGTCGACAAGCTCAGCAGTTAAGTGGTTTAACCCACTGGAGGCTCCAAATATATCTATATATCTCTATCTACCTATGGGTGTATGTGGCTGAGGTGCCCACTTCCCCAGGCTGGCTCCAACTTCCACAAATTGATTTAACCCACAGTGCCGAGGAGCCACCCAAAGCCCTCCCTCCAATGACATTTCAGGTTCTAGCGAGTGCCATGAACATGTAGCCCAACCCCTGCCAATGTTCTCCCTAAACACCTTACTGCCTACCACCCAATTAAGCTTTCATTCTAGATTTTATGTGTTTCCTCCACCAAAGAGACATCCCAGTGTTCCTTACTCTCTCCATTGGTGTGGAATTTGCATGATCCCGCCCACTGCCTCTCCCTTAGCCCTTACCTACTTTTTTCAACTCTGTCTGCACAACAAACAGAGCAGAACTAATCAGCAACTAGAGAAGTTTGGGGGATTGACTCCACATGATGGAAACTGTAGTTCACCCTGTATCAAGTCAGAGCACTGTGGCCTGACCACCACTCACAATGGACCTGGACCACATTTGGCTTACAGATCCCCAGTGACCTAAGAAAAATACTGGAGTGGTTTGGGGGGAAATCATCTTGATTTATAGCCATTGTAGGTACTGGGATTTATAGTTCACCTGCAATCAAAAAGCATTCTGAACTCCACCAATGATGGAACTGAACCAAACGTGGCACATAGGACTCCCATGACCATTATCATTATACAAAGCTCCCAGTGGCACAGTGGGTTAAACTGCTGAGTTGCTGATCTTGCTGAATGAAAGGTCTCAGGTTCAAATTCGGGGAGTGGGGTGAGCTCCCGCTGTTAGGCCCAGCTTCTGCGAGCCTAGCAATTCAAAAACATGCAAACATGAATAGATCAATAGGTATCGTTCTGGTGGGAAGGTAACAGTGTTCCATGCAGTCATGCCAGCCACATGATCCTGGAGGTGTCTGGCTCTTCGGCTTAGAAATGGAGATGTGCACCACCCCCGGAGTCGGACATGACTGGATTTAATGTCAGGGGAAAACCTTTCCTTTTGATGATGACGACAATGATGCAAACAAGCAAGCTAACTCCCTGAGGATTGAAACCCCACTAGACTAGGAAGCATGCAAGATGCAAAAGCCTTTCCTTGCAGCACTGTTTTACTATGTCCTGGCAAGTGTTTTGTTTTGTTTGCTTGCTTTTAATATGTCTGCGAGGGGCATTTCAACTCTGATCTCCGAAGTGACCCAGTCCAGTGGGAACTATACCATGTAATTCTGCTGGTGATAATAGCTCAGCTCTTCAGTGAAACATTACCCACTCCATATTACAGAACCATTTCATTCGTAATACTGGCTGTCCTTAACATCTGAACTTCTGCAGAAGTGTTTGGATTTACTGATCTCCCTTGAACCATCATTTCTCTAAACAAAAGCTCCTAGCTGAGTGGCAGATTGCTTCTGTGTGCTTTCCCTGCTTACGTTTTGAAGATTTCGCAACATAATTGTGCCAGAATCAATGCCTGTTTAGCAACAGTCCAAGTATTATATTTAAAATATGTAATTGTCATGGTAATAGAGTGTAAAATAGGCAGAATTTTCACCTTTGGTATCCTATTAGTATTATTACTAATAACAAGCAGTAATGGACAAATAGTATTGCATTTAACCCCTAAGCTCAAAGGTCTGATCACAGAGTGGTGGAAAGAATTGGAGGTCTGTTGATTGCAAAAGGAGAGATAGGAATATTGTTATGGCAACCATAGTTTTGCTTCCAAACATCAATCGAAGTTTTTCAATTTCTTTTGGCAGAACTATTTTAATAAATATATGTTGATACTCAACACAACTTCAATGCACTTTGATCAATTAAATATAATCATCCAAGCACAATTAATTTTGTGGTCATGTCTAATTTTACTGTAATACGTAATTATGTTTTTTGAAGTTCATACTGCATTCCAGTTCACTTTCCTGGAGGTGTCATTCTGGGAAAGTGGTGGTGTGCTGTGCATAAGACTGCAGACAGGACATAAATTCTGTGTGCCCAACGGGACGCCGGGGCTGCCTCAGATTAAAGGCCTTTGGATTTCCTTAAACAGAGTCTTTAGATTGCTTAAAGGTTCAACAAAGTTCTTTATTATTGAAATCAAACAGGTACTTCAAGGCTTTCTTAATAGTCTATTGGCTCTCTCAATCTTGTCCACAGGGAAAAGGCACTATCTTCATGACTGTATTTTGACTAATGGGGAAATCCTTAACCTCTTATCTGGGCAGTCTATCTTTGCTTCTGTTGGCGTGGAGCCCCTACACCCGGTACCAACTGCTTCTGGCTGCCGTGAGTGGCCCTTACCATACAGAGTCCTTTGTAGACTTCCAGGGGAAAAGAAGGAGTTCAGGTTTCAGTGATGGCTGGCTGAAGCGCTGTGGGACTGGATTCCCTCAGCAAAGGAGCTGTAAGGCTGTAAAACCCTCAGCAAAGGAGCTGTGCTGAGACTGTATCTCCCTGGCCAAGCTATGGGGCTGTATCTTCCCCGCCCACGCTGTAAACAACGAAGCTTTCTACAGGAGCTCCTGGTTTTATGTCCTGTATGAAAGACTTCTCTGTGTGGACTGACTCAAAATGGCTCCTATTCCCTCCAAAACCCAAAAAAAGGGGGCAGGACTAGGGAACCTAATGATAATTGACAGGTCATAGATCCAATAAATGCAAATTAAGGAAAGCCAGCTAACTGCAAATGCACAGAACCCCAAAATACATGCAACACTCAACAAATGGAAAGGGAGGTTGGAGCTCCTGGTACGACCGTACCAGAACAGGTGGCTTCTTTGCATATTGTTTCATAGAATCATAGAGTTGGAAGAGACCTCATGGGCCATCCAGTCCAACCCCCTGCCAAGAAGCAGGAAAATTGCAAAGCACCCCAGACAGATGGTCATCCAGCCTCTGTTTAAAAGCTTCCAAAGAAGGAGCCTCTACCACACTCCATGAGCCTCTGCTGAAGTCACTATGAGCAAACAAAACAGCTGGGTTGAGACAGGCAACAATCCTCTGAACCTACAAATGAAATTGATCTATCCCATGTAAACACTACAGCAGCCTTTATCAATCTGGGGGTTGGGACCCCTGAGGGTTTGTGAGAAGGGCTGCCAAAGACCATCAGAAAGCATAGTATTTTCTGTTGATCATTGTGGTTCTGTGTGGGAAGATTGGCCCAATTCTATCGTTGGTGGGGTTCTGGATGCTCTTTGATTGTAGGTGAACTATACATCCCAGCAACTAAACTCCCAAATGTCAAGATCTACTTTCCCTAAATTCCACTAGTATTCACATTTGGGCATATTGAGTATTTGTGCCAAGTTTGGTTCAGAGCCATCATTGTTTGATTCCACCGTGCTCTCTGGATGTAGGTGAACTACAACTCCAAAACTCAAGGTCAATGCCCACCAAATCCTTCCAGTATTTTCTGTTGGTAATGGGAATTTTCTATGCCAAGTTTGGTTTGATTTCATTGTTGGTGGAGTTCAGAATGCTCTTTTATGGTAGGTCAACTATAAATCTCAGCAACTACAACTCCCAAATGTCAAAATCTCCCCAACCCCACCAGGGGTCGCAGCATTAGGAAGGTTGAGAAACACTGCTCTAAGATCTCATTCTCTCATTTCAATCTGCAGATGGCTGGGCCAGGTGCTGCCTGGATGCCTCTTCCCTCCTCCTTCTGGGGAACGTGGTATGTATTACCCATCCACATTTTATTCATCTATAATGGAGAAACACTTCATATACCCATGTCTTTCCGTTTGAACTTTTGATGTGCTGTGATCGTTTCGTGCTTGCTTTTAAAAACTGTATTATTCATTTTTAAAGAGTATTGTTTTATCTGACTTTATTGCAAGTGCCTCACTTCAGGAACTGGGGAAGTTGAGAGGTGATGAACAAACAGATATACCACTTGTAGGCACGGCACAATATTTCTGTGGAGTGTGTGGTTTTGTCGAGCGGCTTTTTCTGCATCGAATTCAAAGACAAATTATCTTTCATCGTTCGAAAGTATTTGACTGTAACTCCGTGGGCCAGAGTTTGAATTCCCACTGGGTGAGCATGGGCAAATCATACACTTTCAGCCTTAAGGGAAAGCAAAGGCAAGCCTTCTCGAAACATATCTTTCCAATAAAATTTCATGATAGGTTTGTCATGTTTGTTGTTGTTTATTCGTTCAGTCATTTCCAACTCTTCGTGACCTCATGGACCAGCCCAGGCCAGAGCTCCTTGTCACCTGTGGTCATCCGCAGATCCTTCAAGGTCAAGCCAGTCATTTCAAGGATGACATCCAGCCACCATGCCCTTGGTTGGCCCCTCTTCCCTTTCCCTTCCATTTTCCCCAGCATCATTCTCTTCTCCGAGTATCCCTGTCTTCTCATTATGTGGCCAAAGTATTTCATATTTGCCTCTAATATCCTTCCCTTCAGTGAGTGGTCGGGCTTTATTTCCTGGAGGATGGACTGGTTGGATCTTCTTGTGGTCCAAGGCACTCAGAATTTTCCTCCAGCACCACAGTTCCAAAGCATCTAATAAAGTGGTTCAAGATTGGGAAAGGAGTATGGCAGGGCTGCCTACTTTCACCCAACCTGTTCAACTTGTATGCAGAACAAATCATGTGACGTGTGGGGCTTAACAAATCTAAGGCTGGAGTTAAAATTACTGGAAGAAACATTAACAACCTTAGATATGCAGATGATACCACTTTGATGGCCAAAAGCAAGGAGGAACTGAGGAGCCTTCTAACCAAAGAGAAAGAAGAAAGTGGTTGCAGTTATATATCACAAAAACCAAGAATATGGCAGCAAGACTGATTGATAACTGGCAAACAGAGAGAAAAAATGTGGAGACGGTGACAGACTTTGTATTTCTCGGTGCAAAGATTACTGCAGACGCAGACTGCAGCCAGGAAATCAAAAAATATTTCCTTCTTGGGAAGAGAGCAAAGACCCATTTCGATAAGACAGTGAAGAGTAGAGACATCACAATGGCAATGAAGATCCACATATTTAAAGCAATGGTATTCCCCATAGTAACCTATGGGTGTGAGAACTGGACCAGAAGGAAGGCTGAACAAAGGAAGAGAAGAGACGCTTTTGAACTGTGGTGCTGGAGGAAAATTCTGAGAGTGCCTTGGACTGCAAGAAGACCCAACCAGTCTATACTTCAGGAAATAAATCCTGACTGCTCACTGGAGGGAAGGAGATTAGAGGCAAGCATGAAGTCCTTTGGTCACATAATGAGAAGACAGGAAAGCTTGGAGAAGACAATATTTTTATTTATCGTGTCATCTGCAACCAGAACATTGTATTACATTTCTAACAGAGCAAAACAAACAAACAGATTAAAAAAAACACAGATTTTGCAAACTTGGAAGTGGATTAAATGTCCTTTGACCAGTATCTGGCCACTTGGAGTGCCTCTTGGTGTTGCCGCAAGAAGGTCCTCCATTGTGCATGTGGCAGGGCTCAGGTTGCATTGCAGCAGGTGGTCAGTGGTTTGCTCTTCTCCACACTCGCATGTGGATTCCACTTTGTAGCCCCATTTCTGAAGGTTGGCTCTGCATCTCGTGGTGCCAGAGCGCAGTCTGTTCAGCGCCTTCCAAGTCGCCCAGTCTTCTGTGTGCCCAGGGGGGAGTCTCTCATCTGGTATCAGCCATGGATTGAGGTTCTGGGTTTGAGCCTGCCACTTTTGGACTCTCGCTTGCTGAGGTGTTCCAGCGAGTGTCTCTGTAGATCTAAGAAAACTATGTCTTGATTTAAGTCATTGACGTGCTGGCTGATACCCAAACAGGGGATGAGCTGGAGATGTCTCTGCCTTGGTCCTTTCACTATTGGCTGCCACTTCCCGGCGGATGTCAGGTGGTGCAATACCGGCTAAGCAGTGTAATTTCTCCAGTGGTGTAGGGCGCAGACACCCCGTGATAATGCAGCATGTCTCATTAAGAGCCACACCCACTGTTTTAGTGTGGTGAGATGACAATGATGAGAAGACAATGATGCAGGGGAAAATGGAAGGAAAAAGGAAGAGGAGCCCACCAAGGGAAAGATGGATGGATGGTATCCTTGAATTGACTGGCTTGACTTTGATGGAGCTGGGGGTGGCCATGGCTGGCAGGGAGCTCTGGCGTGGGCTGGTCCATGAGATCATGAAGAGTCAGAAGTAGCAATGGAAAAACAACAACATGGTTTTATTCCACTCTCATTGTAGTATGTCAATTTGGGATGTTGCTACTTTCTATATTTCTCCCCTCTTGGTACCTGTAGGAATGTGTAGTTTGAATTTCCTACTATAACATAGTTGCTGTTGGAAAAAGGAGTGTAACCATTTCATTCTTCTCCCCATTATTTCTTCTCTCCATCCCTAGGGTAACATGGTATTGTGTACATTGTGGACTATATGAAATATTGTCTTTTTTTCCTCCCCAGGGAGAGGGGAAGTCATAATCAAAATGGCAATAAATCCATAAAAGCTTGTCTGATTTTCATAGGTTCTAATCACTCTGGAGATTTCAAGGACTTTACTTAAGATGGGGAGGAGAGTCAAAATCTCCCCAGGATCTTTTGTTCAAGGAGAGGGCAGTAATATTTGCACAGCAGGGGAGCAAGTCCTGATAGATTTCGATAGTGCTGTATGCAAGGCAATTATGCATTATTTTTATATAATTGTATGGTATATTGCTTTGTGTGTGAAGAACAATGTTGGCAGCATGCTGGGGCAGAAAATATACAACTCTTCCCCTCCTCATTAAATGCTTCATTAAAAGGGGGGGAAAGAACTTAAGGGCATTTTATTGTAAACTCAAGTTTGGTGTCTCTTTTTGACTGGGGATAATTTATGCTTCTTTCAAAATGCAATCTTTGCAAACGGGCCCCCACAAATAGTAAACCAATTATGGAACAAACAGGCCTACTGTGTCTGTCCCGTTGCAAAAGCATTAATCACTCTGCATCTTAAGAAGGCTGTCGTGCCAACAAGGGGACAATGGGGAATGTTCTTGAATTCATTATAACATATATAACAAAAACCACTAATGTGATTATTTACTTACTTAGGCGATCCCTCGTTGTCCAAGTAAGATTGTCCTCCAAGTTCAGTGTCCTGGCGGTGGGTACGTAGGTGACTGTGGAGACCTATTCTTGACCTGCATCTTCTCCTGCAGTGAGGGCATTGGAACCCCACCAATGATGGACCTGGACTTAACTTGGCACACAGAACTCCCATGACCAACAGAATACACTGGAAGAGTTTGGTGGGCATTGACCTTGAGTTTGGGAGTTGTAGTTTACCTACATCCAGAGAGTACTGTGGACTTAAACAATGATGGATCTGGACCAAACTTGGTATGAATACTCAATATGCCCAAAGGTGAATACTAGCGGAGTTTGGGGAAAATAGACCTTGACATTTGAGAATTGAAGTTGCTGGGATTTATAGTTCACCTACAATCAAAGAGGATTGTGAACTCCACCAATGATGGAATTGAACCAATCTTGGCACATAGAACTCCCATGAACAACAGAAAATACTGGAAGGGTTTGGTGGGCATTGAACTTGAGTTTGGGAGTTGTAGTTCACTTATATCCAGAGAGCATTGTGGACTCAAACAATAATGAATCTGGACCAAACTTGGAACGAATACTCAATATACCCAAATGTGAACACTGGTGGAGTTTGTGGAAAATAGACCTTGACATTTGGGAGATGTAATTGAGAAACGCATCTGCATTGTCCAAGTAATGCAGTTTGTTACCACTTTAACTGCCATGGCTCAATACTACACAATCCTGGGAGTTGTAGTATAGTGAGATGCCAACACTCTTGGGCAGCAAAGGCTAAAGACTTTCATAGAATCATAGAATCAAAGAGTTGGAAGAGACCTCATGGCCCATCCAGTCCAACCCCCTGCCAAGAAGCAGGAATATTGCATTCAAATCACCCCTGACAGATGGCCATCCAGCCTCTGTTTAAAAGCTTCCAAAGAAGGAGCCTCCACCACACTCCGGGGCAGAGAGTTCCACTGCTGAACGGCTCTCACAGTCAGGAAGTTCTTCCTCATGTTCAGATGGAATCTCCTCTCTTGTAGTTTGAAGTCATTGTTCCGCGTCCTAGTCTCCAGGGAAGCAGAAAACAAGCTTGCTCCCTCCTCCCTGTGGCTTCCTCTCACATATTTATACATGGCTATCATATCCCCTCTCAGCCTTCTCTTCTTCAGGCTAAACATGCCCAGCTCCTTAAGCCGCTCCTCATAGGGCTTGTTCTCCAGACCTTTTATCATTTTAGTCTCTCTCCTCTGGACACATTCCAGCTTGTCAATATCTCTCTTGAATTGTGGTGCCCAGAATTGGAAGGCTAAAGACTTTGTAAAATGACAGCTCCCATAATTCTGTAGTATTGAGTAATGGCAGTTAAAGTGATGTCAAACTGCATTAATTTGACAGTACAGATGCACGTTCCGATTTTGTCAACTAACTGCAAACTGGAAGCAGATGTTGCCTTCTCTCTCCGTGCCCTCTGGCATAAATAGCCATGGCACTGGGCATAAAGCTGTAGGAAAAGAGTAAGGCATGCAGAGCTGCACCAACTCCCACAATGAAGAATTGTGATTCTTGGAATAATGATTCACCCTTCACTAAACTTATTAAGTTTCTATTTTGGGGTTGTTTGAGTATATTTTTGGCGTGTGTTTGTATACGGGGGAATAATATTTTATTTTCACCTAATTTTTGAAACATGAATCCTGCTTTGTAAAACCTTCCCATGGATAGATTGGCAGGGGTGAAAGAGAGAAAAACAGAGAAAATGCAAGCCAGTAGGGATCTCCTTGGGATAATGCCGGATTCTGCGCCTGTTGTTGGTCAATAAGCCCAGCCCTCCATCTTGCAGGGCTCGTAACAATGGCTTTGTTCTTTTGTCTTCTTAATGTCTTCTTTGCCCATAGCAGGAATCATTCTGTGCTCGCGCACACACCTCCTGCTATTTATAATCCACTCTACCACATTACTTGTCAATTATTTTTTGCTACTCGGTGCTAGACCATTGATAGGCAGTTTATCTTTTCACTGCATTCTTGCAGCCTGCGGACCGTTGATTTGAAAAGCATCTTAAAAGTGTCACTGCCTAATGATACTAGCCATGGCTTCATCTCTAATACTTCATATTTCTCTCCACTAACTCACTTACTTTTTTTCTTCCTAACTGTTCTCTCTGCTGGATGCATTACAAAATAACTGGGATACATGTGACCGGGGTTTCTGAATTTTGTTTTTCTTTCTTTCTACTTAGAGATATTGAAATATTTATTAGAATCATAGAATTGGAAGAGACCTCATGGGCTATCTAGTCCAAGTCTCTGCAAAGAAGAAGGAAAATTGCATTCAAAGCACCCCCAAGAGATGGCCATCCAGCCTCTGTTTAAAAACTTCCAAAGAAGGAGCCTCCACCACACTCCGGGGCAGAGAGTTCCACTGCTGAACAGCTCTCACAGTCAGGAAGTTCTTTCTAATGTTCAGAAGGAATCTCCTAGAATCATAGAATCAAAGAGTTGGAAGAGACCTCATGGGCCATCCAGTCCAAACACCTGCCAAGAAGCAGGAATATTGCATTCAAATCACCTCTGACAGATGGCCATCCAGCCTCTGTTAAAAAACTTCCAAAGAAGGAGCCTCCACCACACTCCGAGGCAGAGAGTTCCACTGCTGAACAGCTCTCACAGTCAGGAAGTTCTTTCTAATGTTCAGATGGAATCTCCTAGAATCATAGAATAAAAGAGTTGGAAGAGACCTCATGGGCCATCCAGTCCAACCCCCTGCCAAGAAGCAGGAATATTGCATTCAAAGCACCCCTGACAGATGGCCATCCAGCCTCTGTTTAAAAGCTTCCAAAGAAGGAGCCTCCACCACACTCCAGGGCAGAGAGTTCCACTGCTGAACGGCTCTCACAGTCAGGAAGTTCTTCCTCATGTTCAGATGTAATCTCCTCTCTTGTAGTTTGAAGCCATTGTTCGCGTCCTAGTCTCCAAGGAAGCAGAAAACAAGCTTGCTCCCTCCTCCCTGTGGCCTCCTCTCACATATTTATACATGGCCTTCATCATATCTCCTCTCATTCATCTCTTCTTCAGGCTAAACAAGCCCAGCTCCTTAAGCCTCTCCTCATAGGGCTTGTTCTCCAGACCCTTGATCATTTTAGTTGCCCTCCTCTGGACACATTCCAGCTTGTCAACATCTCTCTTGATTTTATGTCTGCCAGTATCAACATTACGTCTGAAGTGAACACCACACAAATATAAGGCAGATGAGCATCTTCGGCAGCTTAGAAACATCTTCAGGTGGAAATTAAGCCGCATGGTCACATTGTCAAGATATGGCCACTGATTATGTCACTTTTAATTAATTAATTAATTAACTAATTTACGATATTACCATTCTCACCCCTCAGGGAACTCAGGGCAGATCACAATGCACATATACATGGCAAACATTTGATGCCATAGACACACAATGTATTATAGAAAGACACACAGAGGCTATTTAACTTTCCAGCTTCATGAGGGTATGCTTTTTGAATTCTGGCCACTGGGGGAGCTGTCGCTTCACCCTCCGCTTCACAGATGGAGTACTTCCTCATTCTTCTGCATGCTGCTGGAAGGTTTTATGGCATTGTAAATTAGTTAAATTCACCTCCCCACATAGGTAAGGGTAAAGGTTGTCCCCTGACATGAAGTCTATTCGTGTCCAACTGGGGGTTGGTGCTCATCTCCATTTCTAAACTGAAAAGCTGGCGTTGTCTGCAGACACCTCCAAGGTCATGTGGCTGGCATGACTGCATAGAGTGCTGTTACCTTCTCGCGGGAGGGGTACCTATTGATTTACTCACACTTGCATGTTTTTGAACTACTAGGTTGGCAGAAGCTGAGGCTAACAACGGGATTTGAACCTGCGACCTTTCGTTCCTCGCATAAGCAGTACCTAAATTTCCTACTTGACAGATGCAACTGACTTTCGGGCTGCAAAGGTGGATAGCAAGCTAGACAAATGTTCGACAGCTTACTCCGACCTGGGCTGGCTTCAAACTCATGACTTTTCTGTCTTTGAAGGAAAACCATTGAGGCACGGGAAAGAGAAAAAAAACATTTTGCTATGCAGGAGTCTGAAAAATGGAGCTATTCACAAGTCCAGGGAGTACAAGGGAGACACAAAGTTTTGCTTGCCTTATGCACTACTTTCTTCAATGACTGTCCTGTCATGCGCTGGGCCTATAGCAATTGGCTTTTAACAGGACGTGCTCTTTATGCCCAGCTGGAAGCCGGGGTGCCTCGAGTGAGAGGCCTAAGGATTTTCCTATACAAAAGTCTTTAGATGCTTGAAAAGTTTAACAAAGTCTTTTATTAGTGCTTAGATCTTCAACAAACAATCCAATGCTTCTTCTATCTTTATAAAATCAAACAAATGCTTCCTAACTTGTCTACAATGGACAGGCATCTTGCTTGGAGAAATGTTTCTATCCTTTACGAGGAAAACCCTTTGTTAACCCCTCTCTGCCAATCTGCTTTCTATGCTTCCTGATGTGGGCTCCACTCCCGGCTCCAATTGCTTCTAGTTACCCGAGTAGACCTATCAGTCAAGGCTCTGTAGATTCTCCAGCTCGAGTTCTTTTGGATCTTTTCCACAAAAGATGTGGAGCTGTTTTCCCCGGATGCTGTGAGAAATGAAGCTTGTCTACAGATGGAGCTGATCCTCGTCCTGTAGCTAAGCTTTCCACTATAAGACTGAACTAAAAATGGTTCCCTTTCCCTCCCAGAGCCCTGGAAAAAGGGGCGGAACCAAAACTTAACAATGATAGACAGGTCATTGGCCCTATAATTGCAAACCAAGGGAAGCCACCTTACTGCAAAATGCATGGAACCTTGGAATATATGCAAACACTCAATAGAAAGAAAATGAAGCTGAAGCTCCTGGTACAGCCGTACCAGCACAATGACTAACCTGGCCAAAATGGAAGGGATGTGATGAACAAAGGGGAAACAAGCCATTAGAATTTCATAATCAGCATAGATTTAAAATATGACTGTGGGAACATGGATCTATGGCAGATGGTGTACACACTGGCAAAGCACTGGGGATGTCGACAACGGAGAACAAGCGCGGGGTACAAATGAAGGTTTTGTAGATACAGCTGTCACAGTTGGACTTGGTATTATTTTCCCACCAAATCAGAATGAAGGAATGCAATAAAATAAATAAGGCTCTAGCTCATATAGCCTGAATCCTATTGTTGGTTCCAACTAGAACAGACTCATTAAATCAGTCGGATTTAGCAATGTGTTGACTCACCGTTCAGTCATTGATTCTAGTTGGAAATAACTAGTAGGATGCAGGCCATAATGCCCTACTTGATTGGTATACAGTCTAGAATGGTAGTCATTTGATTTTGTCATATTGATTTTGTCAAATGGGAGTTGTAGTATCTGGGAGTTTGGGGAGTTGTAGTTCACCTACATCCAGAGAGCACTGTGGACTCAAACAATAATGGATCTGGACCAAACTTGGCACAAATATTCAATATGCCCAAATGTGAACACTGGTGGAATTTGGAGAAACTAGACCTTGACATTTGGGAGTTGTAGTTGCTGGGATTTATAGTTCACCTACAATCAAAGAGCATTCTGAACTCCACCAATGATGGAATTGAACCAAACTTGGCACACAGAACTCCCATGACCAACAGAAAATACTGGAAGAGTTTGGTGGGTATTGACGTTGAGTGTTGGAGTTGTAGTTCACTTACATCTACAGAGCACTGGGGAGTCAAACAATGATAAATCTGGACCAAACTTGGCATGAATCCTCAATGTGCCCAAATGTGAACACTGGTGGAGTTTGAGGAAAATAGACCTTAACATTTGGAAGTATGAGGAGCGGCTTAGTAGTCCACCCCATCCAGAGAGCAAAAAAAGCCAATGGGATTTTGGCCTGCATCAATAGGAGCATAGTGTCTAGATCTAGGGAAGTCATGCTCCCCATGCTCTATTCCGCTTTGGTTAGACCACACCTGGAATATTGTGTCTAATTCTGGGCACCACAATTCAAGAGAGATGTTGACAAGCTGGAATGTGTCCAGAGGAGGGTGACTAAAATGATCAAGGGTCTGGAGAACAAACCCTATGAGGAGCGGCTTAAGGAGCTGGGCATGTTTAGCCTGAAGAAGAGAAGGATGAGAGGAGATATAGCCATGTATAAATATGTGAGAGGAAGCCACAGGGGGGAGGGAGCAAGCTTGTTTTCTGCTTCCTTGGAGACTAGGAGACTAGAACAATGGCTTCAAACTACACGAGAGGAGATTCCATCTGAACATGAGGAAGAACTTCCTGACTGTGAGAGCTGTTCAGCAGTGGAACTCTCTGCCCCGGAGTGTGGTGGAGGCTCCTTCTTTGGAGCTTTTAACAGAGGCTGGATGGCCATCTGTCGGGGGTGCTTTGAATGCAATTTTCCTGCTTCTTAGCAGGGGTTGGACTGGATGGCCCATGAGGTCTCTTCCAACTCTGATTCTATGATTCTCTTGTGTATATTATCCTA
>NW_026844478.1:22029635-22051117 GCF_025583915.1 Anolis sagrei ordinatus
CCATACCCTAACCCCCATCCCCTTTTTACCACTCCCAAACCAACTACTCCCAAACCTTCCCCCTATCCTGAGTCCATTCCTACTACCTTATTTTATTCTATTACGTTTGTAAATCTGGAAAATACCCAATAATTTTTAGAGTACATTATTTATTTATTTATTTACAGCTTTTCTATTCCGCCCTTCTCCTCACCCCGCAGGGGACTCAGGGCCGATTACAGTGTACACATATATGGCAAACATTCAATGCCAATTTTTGACATACAAACATATACAGACATATACAGAGGCTATTTAACTTTTTCTGGCCACCGGGGGAGCTGTCGCTTTCACCGTCCATCTGCGACGCTGATGAAGCACTTCCGCATTCCCCGCTGGAATGCTTTGCTGGAGTCTTCTTTATGGCCTCATAAATCACTTAATTTAGCCTCCCCACACTTTAAGGTGGTACCTTATTTTCCTACTTGACAGATGCAACTGTCTTTTGGGTTGCAAAGGTCGACAACAGGCTACACACTATTGATTGGAAACCCACTCCAACCCGGGCTGGCTTCAAACGAATGTGGAAAAAGAACACAAAATGAAAACAAATCTCCAGCTATATAATCCTCACTTGCCTAGTTTCTAATAGACCTCACAATCTCTGAGGATGCCTGCCATAGATGCAGGCGAAACATCAGTAGAGAATGCTTCTGGAACATGGCCATACAACTTGGAAAACTCACAGCAACCCAGTGATTTTGGCTATTCATTGTGTTGTTTTATAGCTCTACGGACATGGGCACCAGTCTTGTTATTATTACTGTTGTTGTTTTAGTTGTAGTTATTATTTTCATCGATTTTTAGCTAAATTCTTTTTGCTTCATTGGGAGGATAATTTGGAGCTAGGCTGCCATTTTTCTGTTCCCTGCAGTGCACCTGACACTTTTACACCTCATTTGTGCAAACAGATTCTTCCCCGAGGGCTGCTTTTTAAATATTCAGGGCCGCTAGTCATATCTTTACTTAATATATGGGATTTGACATTTACACTGCACTGCACACATCCTTGGCTTCTCACCTGGATTTGTCATGTAGTCTCTTATTGGCCGTGTGTCATTATTGTTGCTCTCTGACTAGATCAACAATATACTAAAGGATACACTACAGGGATGTACTAAAGCATGCCAGTTTTTCCTTAGGCTGAGCAAAGCAGAGCAATACATGTATTAGTATCCACTTTTTTTTTTTAAAAAAAAAGAGGAGACACTCCTTTGGTTAAGAGTAGTGTTAAACAGGCTTGTAAAGTTTGCTCCTCTCCACACTCGCATGTCGAGGATTCCACTTTGTAGCCCCATTTCTTGAGGTTGGCTCTACATCTTGTGGTGCCGGAGCGCAGTCTGTTCAGCACCTTCCAAGTCGCCCCGTCCTCTGTGTGCCCAGGGGAGTCTCTCATTTAGTATCAGCCATTGGTTTGAGGTTCTGGGTTTGAGCCTGCCACTTTTGGACTCTCGCTTGCTGAGGTGTTCCAGCGAGTGTCTCTGTAGATCTTAGAAAACTATTTCTAGATTTAAGTCGTTGACGTGCTGGCTGATACCCAAACAAGGGATGAGCTGGAGATGTCACTGCCTTGGTCCTTTCACTATTGGCTGCTACTTCCCGGATGTCAGGTGGTGCAATACCGGCTAAACAGTGTAATTTCTCCAGTGGTGTAGGGCGCAGACACCCGTGATAATGCAGCATGTCTCATTACGAGCCACATCCACTGTTTTAGCGTGGTGAGATGTGTTCCACACTGGGCATGCGTACTCAGCAGCAGAGTAGCACAGCGCAAGGGGAGATGTCTTCACTGTGTCTGGTTGTGATCCCCAGGTTGTGCCAGTCAGCTTTCGTATGATATTGTTTCTAGAACCCACTTTTTGCTTGATGTTCAGGCAGTGCTTCTTGTAGGTCAGAGCACGGTCCAGAGTGACTCCCAGGTATTTGGGTGCGCTGCAATGCTCCAGTGGGATTCCTTCCCAGGTGATCTTCAAAGCTCGGGATGCTTGTCTGTTCTTAAGGTGAAAAGCACATGTCTGTGTTTTAGATGGATTAGGGATCAGCTGGCTTTCCCTGTAATAGGCAGTACCTAGAGCTTCGGAGAGCTTCTGTTCTACCATCTCAAAGCTCCCTGCTTGAGCAGTAATGGCACAATCATCAGCATAGATGAAAATCTCTGTCCCTTCTGGCAGTGGCTGGTCATGTGTAGATGTTGAACATGGATGGAGCAAGCAGAAAGGAAGAAGGGCAGGGAAGAAGGGCTGTTGCCAGCCATGCTTGGCTGCCTGCCTGTTTCTTTTTTCTTTGTTTCTTTGCTGTGAGTTACCAAAGAAGACACTAGAAATCCCATAGTTTCTTTCCTGCCTAGTGCCTAATATACTTCCCTAACTGGGGAAATCTACTGAAAAGCCCCATAACCCGCTCAGGGCTGGTTCTTTTTTTCTTTGTTTCTTTGCTGTGAGTTGCCGAAGAAGACACTAGAAATCCCATAGTTTCTTTCCTGCCTATTAGGCTTGGGCAGTTTCGTTCGTTAATTTCGTAATTCGTTATTAATTCGTATTTAAATTAGCTTACGATCCAATATTGAGCCATGCAGGAATAGTGTGAGGAGTAAATTAGTTTCGAAATTTTTTTTCAATTATTTCGTAATTATTTCGTAATTATTTTCGCATGTCTGGTGCAAGTTTTATAGTTGTTGTTTGTTTTATCACACCAACCGTCAACAACAGAGGGAGAGGGAAGCTTCATAAGTTCCCCCTGTCCCATTTGGGGTTTTTTCTTTTAGCATATTGCGCAATCGCGTCCGCCATTAACAAATCGATTCGTAATTATACGAAATTTCGTAATTTTGAAATTTTTAAAAGGAAAATTTCGGAATTATTAAAAAAAACGAAAAACAAGGGCCCCCTAAAAACAAAACGAGTTTAGAACCAATTTTTTCCGTGGTTACCCAAGCCTACTGCCTATACTTCCCTAGCTGGTGAAATCTGCTCAAAAGGCCCATAAAGCTCCCGGGACTGTTTGGTTTTTTTTCTTTGTTTGCTCTGTGTTGCCTAAAAAGACATTATTGCACAGTCACGTCCGCCATTAAAAAAGCGATTCAGAAATTTCGGAAAGTTCTGAAAGTTTTTCGGAAAAATTCAGAATTCAATTCCGAATTGAACCACTATCGCATCCTACATCCAAAATGACTTTTGAACCATTTTTATCAAACAAGCCTAGTTATCAGCAATCAGTAAGGCTGATTGATCTGTATAGGTATCCGAAATGCAGAGACATACTAGAAGAAACAGTCGCCTTTATCTAGTTTGTCAGTCAGTAGATGAGTAGCTTTTATATTTAAACATTTTTTTAAAGAGGGAAGATAACCTGTTAATGTAGAAAATGAATGCATTTGACACATAAATTGATTCAATTCTCAATTCTCAAAAATCACGGAAAAGGGACCCAAGACGGGACGTTTGTGGCAGAGAGGTCAGACCAAGCGTGATCCCTGGGGAAGGCAATGGCAAACCACTCCAGTATCCTTGCCAAGAAACCTAAATGGACCAGTACAACCAGAGATATGTCGGTATGCCATTGGCAGATGGGACTCCCAGGTCGGAAGATGGCCAAAATGCTACTGGGGAGGAGCAGAGGATAAGTTCAACTAGCCCCAGATGTGATGACGCAGCTAGCTCAAAGCCGAAAGGAAGGCTAGCGGCCGATGGTACTGGAGGTGAACGACGAATCCGATGCTCTAAAGATCAACACACCATAGGAACCTGGAATGTAAGATCTATGAGCCAGGGCAAATTGGATGTTGTTATTGGTGAGATGTCAAGACTAAAGATAGACATTCTGGGGGTCAGCGAACTGAAATAGACTGGAATGGGCCACTTCACATCAGATGACCACCAGATCTACTACTGCGGACAAGAGGAACATCGAAGAAATGGAGTAGCCTTCATAATTAATAAGACATTCGCTAAAGCGGTGCTTGGATACAACCCAAAAAATGACAGAATGATCTCAATTCGAGTGCAAGGAAAGCCTTTCAACATTACAGTGATCCAAATATACGCCCCAACCACAGCTGCTGAAGAAGCAGAAGTAGATCAGTTCTATGAGGATCTGCAGGACCTACTGGATAATACACCAAAAAGAGACATTAGTTTCATTACAGGAGACTGGAATGCCAAGGTGGGAAGTCAAATGACAACTGGGATCACAGGCAAGCATGGTCTGGGAGAACAAAATGAAGCGGGACGCAGGCTGATAGAATTTTGCCAGGAAAACTCGCTGTGTATAACGAATACTCTCTTCCAACAACCTAAGACGGCTTTACACATGGACCTCACCAGACGGTCAACACCGAAATCAGATTGACTACATCCTTTGCAGCCAAAGGTGGCGGACATCCATCCAGTCGGTGAAAACAAGACCTGGGGCTGACTGTAACTCAGATCACGAACTTCTTATTGCCAATTTAGAATAAAACTAAAGAGATCAGGGAAAATACACAGACCAGTTAGATATGACCTCACTAACATTCCTAGCGAATATACAGTGGAAGTGAAGAACAGATTTGAAGGACTAGATTTAGTAAACAGAGTCCCAGAAGAACTATGGACAGAAGTCCGCGACATTGTTCAGGAGGCAGCAACAAAGTACGTCCCAAAGAAAAAGAAAACCAAGAAGGCAAAATGGTTGTCTGCTGAGACACTGGAAGTAGCCCAAGAAAGGAGGAAAGCAAAAGGAAACAGGGATAAGGGGAGATATGCCCAGTTAAATGCGCAATTCCAGAGGTTAGCCAGAAGAGATAAGGAACTATTTTTAAATAAGCAATGCATGGAAGTGGAAGAAGACAACAAAATAGGAAGGACAAGAGACCTCTTCCAGAAAATTAGAAACATTGGAGGTAAATTTCAGGCAAAAATTGGTATGATAAGAAACAAAGATGGCAGGGACCTAACAGAAGCTGAAGAGATCAAGAGAAGGTGGCGAGACTATACAGAAGATCTGTATAGGAAGGATAATAATATCGAGGATAGTTTTGACGGTGTGGTGAATGAATTAGAACCAGACATCCTGAGGAGTGAGGTTGAATGGGCCTTAAGAAGCATTGCTAACAACAAGGCAGCAGGAGACGACGGGATCCCAGCTGAACTGTTTAAAATCTTAAAAGATGATGCTGTCAAGGTGATGCATGCCATATGCCAGCAAATATGGAAAACACAAGAATTGCCATCAGACTGGAAAAAATCAACTTATATCCCCATACCAAAAAAGGGAAATGCGAAAGACTGCTCAAACTTCCGTACAGTGGCCCTTATTTCTCATGCCAGTAAGGTAATGCTCAAGATCCTGCAAGGAAGACTCCAGCAATACATGGAGCGAGAGTTGCCAGATGTTCAAGCTGGGTTTAGAAAAGGCAGAGGAACGGAGACCAATTGCCAATATCCGCTGGATAATGGAGAAAGGCAGGGAGTTTCAGAAAAACATCTACTTCTGCTTCATTGACTATTCTAAAGCCTTTGACTGTGTGGATCATAATAAATTGTGGCAAGTTCTTAGTGGGATGGGCATCCCAAGCCACCTTGTCTCTCTCCTGAGGAATCTGTACAAGGACCAAGTAGCAACAGTCAGAATTGACCACGGAACAACAGACGGGTTCAAGATTGGGAAAGGCGTACGGCAAGGCTGCATCCTCTCACCCAACCTTTTTAACTTGTATGCAGAACACATCATGCGATGTGCGGGGCTGGATGAATGCAAAGCTGGGGTGAAAATTGCTGGAAGAAACATTAACAACCTCAGATATGCAGATGACACCACTCTGATGGCCGAAAGCGAGGAGTAGCTGAGGAGCCTTCTAATCAAGGTGAAAGAAGAAAGCGCAAAAGCCGGGTTGCAGCTAAACGTCAAAAAAACCAAGATTATGGCAACAAGAATGATTGACAACTGGAAAATAGAGGGAGAAACCGTGGAGGCCGTGACAGACTTTGTATTTCTAGGTGCAAAGATTACTGCAGATGCAGACTGTAGCCAGGAAATCAGAAGACGCTTACTTCTTGGGAGGAGAGCAATGTCCAGTCTCGATAAAATAGTAAAGAGTAGAGACATCAGACTGGCAACAAAGATCCGCCTAGTCAAAGCCATGGTATTCCTTGTAGTAACCTACGGATGTGAGAGCTGGACCTTAGGGAAGGCTGAGCGAAGGAAGATCGATGCTTTTGAGCTGTGGTGTTGGAGGAAAGTGCTGAGAGTGCCTTGGACTGCGAGAAGATCCAACCAGTCCATCCTCCAGGAAATAAAGCCCGACTGCTCACTGGAGGGAAAGATACTAGAGACAAAGTTGAAGTACTTTGGTCACATCATGAGGAGACAGGAAAGCCTAGAGAAGACAATTATGCTGGGGAAAGTGGAAGGCAAAAGGAAGAGGGGCCGACCAAGGGCAAGATGGATGGATGGCATCCTTGAAGTGACTGGACTGACCTTGAAGGAGCTGGGGGTGGTGACGGCCGACAGGGAGCTCTGGCGTGGGCTGGTCCATGAGGTCACGAAGAGTCGGAGACGACTGAACGAATGAACAACAAAGAGTCATACCCTTGAAGGGAGAAAAGAAACTGCTCCTCCTTTCCAAAATAAATCCAATATTAGTATTTCTCAAAGCCATGCTAATTATAAAAAAAAAACCCAATTAGCTACATAATAAAATATCAAAAATAGACTCAGAAACCCACCTTATATCACAAACTACACAATGAAACAAGGCGGAAAACAATTCTTCATAATTTAATGTTCAATGTTGCAGTTTTCAAAGGAGTGGAATATTTATAATGTATGTGGGTTGAATGAAAAGTAATGCCTCCACCTTCGCTACTTGGGTTTGGATGGGAATATTTTAATAAATCAAACAAATAAAGGATGCTTAGAATGTACTCTTTAACTACCACTATTCAAGCATGTGGACAATTTCAACAGAAAGGAGGAAACCGTGAAAATGAACAAAATTTGGCTACCAGTATTAAAAAACTCTAAAATTACAACAGCAAAACCACAGAGAGGAAACAATCTGGGACATCTAATCACCTCTCAACAAAAGATTGCCTCAGGCACTGTCAGGCCATCAAATGCTAATCAAGGTGGTCAGTGGAAACATTCACACCTAGCTCCAGCAGACAAGAGTCCTTTGTCCCACCCTGGTCATATATAAACCCTTTTTCCTAGTTCCAACAGACCTCACTACCTCTGAGGATGCTTGGCATAGATGTAGGCGAAATGTCAGGAGAGAATGCCTCTAGAATATAGCCCAAAAAAACCTACAACAACCCAGTGATTCCGGCCATGAAAGCCTTCAACAATACCACTATTCACTTTTCCACATAATGACCAGACAATTGGATACATTTCTGCCAGCAATGAACAAGTTTTTTGAACTCCACCAACGATGGAATTGAGCTAATCTTTGCACATAGAACTCGCATGACCAACAAAAAAAACTGTAAGGATTTGGTGGGCATTGACCTTAAGTTTTAGAGTTGTAGTTCACCTTCATCCAGAGAGCACTGCAAACTCAAACAATGATGGATCTGGACCAAACTTGACACAAATACTTAATATGCCCAAGAGTGAACACTGGTGGAGTTTGGGGAAAATAGACCTTGACATTTGCGAGTGGTAGCTGGGATTTATAGTTCACATAAAATCAAAGAGCATTCTAACCCCACCAACGATGGAATTGAACCAAACTTGTCATACAGAACTACCATGACAAACAGAAAATACTGGAAGGGTTTGGTGGGCATTGACCTGGAGTTTTGGAGTTGTCATTCACCTACATCCAGAGAGCACTGTGGACTTCTACATTTGCAAGTGGTAGCTGGGATATATAGTTCAGCTACAATCAAATTCGAACCCCACCAATGATGTAATTGAACCAGACTTGGCACACAGAACTACCATGATAACAGAAAATACTGTGTTTTCTGATGCTCTTTGGAGACCCTTCTGACACCACCCTCATGACCCCCAGTTTGAGAAACATTGTACTAAACGTAGAAATATTACATTAAAAAAAATAAATTCAGTTTTTCCACATTTGTGGAGGCTCTGCACCGCTAATGTTAGTGAATGTGGAGGTCCTATTGCACTACTTCTTTCTAATGATACACTTCCATGATCTCCTTGGTTCTGTTCAAGATGTTGAGAGTACGATTCTAGTGAACATCTGCCATTGTGCAAGCCTTATTTACATGACAGTCAGATTCTCCCAAAGCTTTGCAAACAAAACCATCAATTTAGTTTTGCAGAATAGCCAGAATGCCATTAATTAGCAAAGTGCTGATGAGGCACAAAACATAGATCTTTCTACAACGTGAAGATGACAGTAAGCTGATCTTGCAGGTTCACTGTGTTTTAATTGTCGACTGGTGGCAGTTTAGCCCAGTGTTGCTGTATACAATATACATGGTATTAATATATTAAGAAGAAACCTGCTGGGTGGGAAAAAAGATAAGATTTAGTTCTTGTGCAACTGGTATGCAAGCAAGCTGTTGCAAATCTCATTGGTTTGCTGTTTCTTTCAGGTAACCTTGGCAAAAGGTGTGAGACAGCTAGGAATTGATCAAGAAAATCCCATGCCGGGTGAATACCATTGCCTCCTGGTGCTGTACTTTCAAAATCCACAGGTTTTCTTTCCTCACTGCTGTGAAAAGCTTGTTATAATTTGGTGGCAAATATTCAGATAATACCTTATTATACAGTTTTTCGAGTGTTTTGTGAGTAAGCTGCTAAGCACAAAATAGCAGGCACAGTTAAGCCAATAATATCAGGTTGCCCTAAGGATTACTCTCCAATTCTCCCTATTTCTCTGGAACGGTCTCTGTTTTCTGGTCCCAGGATTTATTTCCCATGTTTCTTTGGTCTCTTTTTGTTGTTACTCTTTTAATAGGAATGAGATAGATGTGGTTCACGGAAGTTGTTAAACTATTGTCTCACCAGTTGTTGTTTCGCCAAATCTATCATTGGTTTTGTTGGTAATAGACTTGTGCACGGATTTGTTTTCTTCCGTTTCTTTCTGTACCTTTGGTACATCTGGGAGGTCATAATGGTAAGGGCACTTACAGTATAAAAATCTGCCCACAACGAAAGGAAGTGGGAACCGATCTCGGCTCCTCCTCCCTTATAAATAATTATGTTTCCCCTATTTATACCGTTCTGGCCCAGCTTACTTCTCCGAATGCATCCACCCCTATTTCCCACCTCGTAATCTAAGATCATCTGGGGAGGCCCTGCTCTCGCTCTCGTCAACTGCACAGATGCGTCTGGTGGGGACGAGAGACAGGGCCTTCTCGGCTGTGGCCCCCTGTGATGAAGTGTAAATTTTTATCTATAGTTAAAGAGCGGAGCCAACTGCTTCTTGGCAGAGCAGCCATTTTAGAGCAGTCAGTCTGTGGTCGGTGAACTACAGAGGTGGTTGGTCCTGTTGTGCGTGGAAAACCAGTGTGAATCCTGTAGTTAAAGAACTACAGGGGAAGACTGGTTCTTTGATATTAAGAATCAGGAAGGGTTTGGCTTTGAGACAATATAGTTTAGATAAGTTGGGTGACTTATTTATATTAAAAGTAATGGTTGTGGAAAAAGAGGGGAAGTCCTAATAAGCATCTTTATTGTAACAGAACCATCATAAAGAAAGGATAAGTGTGTGCCTGAACCAATCTGTTAAAGAAAGAACCATCTTTTTAAAGGAACTAAGTTTAAGACCTGTTTATTAAGAAGAATTATACCTCCTAAGAATTATTTAAGAACTGTTATGAACGTAACCATTAAAGATCTGTACCTCTAAGAGAAGAGAAACTTTGAAACCATCAAGCTTCTGTGTACCTCAATAAACTTGTTACAGTTTCCTTTTGAAGTCAAGCCTGTGTTGCCATTCTTTTCCAAGTCAAGTCACGCTACATATTAGAGAAAGACCAAAGCAACATTACAAGCTATTGGCTGTGTCATCAATTTAAAAAGCCCTCACAAAGAGGTGACTCCTTTTTCCAACTTTCTACATATATGTAACAGTTATACCTATACATCCTTACAATTTGGTGGCATCATTGCAAATTAGTGGCCAAGCCTTTACAATTAGTAGCAGTAATATACGGGCTCCTTCACACACCCCCACCTATGGAACACACTCCCAAATGAGGTAAGATCTGTTCCCTCCCTCCTGGCTTTTAGAAAAAAAATAAAATCATGGTTTTGGGACCAGGCCTTTGGGCAGTAGAAGTAAATGTATGCAGTATTTCGGAAAGACAATGAGTGGGACGGCGATTTGATGGACGAGACTGTTTTATTGTTTTAATGATTGTTTTATTGCTTATGGATGTATTGTTTTAATTTGTTTTATGTCTAACCGTAGTGTATAATTGTAATTGTTTGTACTGGCATTGAATTTTGCCTTTACTTATATGTGAACCGCTTTGAGTCCCCCTCGGGGTGAGAAAAGCGGTATACAAATACTGTAGATAAATAAATAAATATTATTATTTTTTAAAAAATATATGTTTGCACAAAAACATAGGGCAAACAAATGAGAGCTTCATTTAGAAAGCTTTCTTTGGCACAAAACATACACCTTTCTGCACAAAACATTGAGTTTTTTATTATATATTTTATATTATATGTAATATTACTAATAATATTACACTATAATGGAATAGTACAACATAGTAATATATAATAGTGATATTGTACTATGCTAATCTATATAAATAAAAATGTAATGTTCGTTTGTGGGATTAACATAACTTAAAAAACACTGGACAAATTGACACCAAATTTGGACACAATACACCTATCAGGCCAATGAGTGACCATCACTCATAAAACACTGAAAAACACAGTGGAAGAGACATAAAAAGCCAAAAAATAAAAAATACATTACAGTGCATGTGCAAAATGACTCCCCCTGGCAAACAAAACACACAATAGCATATCCACACTCTCTTCTGGACTACAGCTCCCAGCATCCCCTAGACCAGGCCCTTTAGGAGAGGAGGATGATCCAAATGCAATGCTTCCAAGATACAAGCTTTCTTCTCCTTGGATTTCTTTGAGAGCATCCCAGTCCTTGCATATTTACAGTTTCCTATTCCTGGACTGCAACTCACAGCAATCCTCCAGATAGCTAGATTAGATAGAGTAAATAGGTAGATAGATAGATAGATAGATAGATAGATAGATAGATAGATAGATAGATAATCAGGAGGAGTGCTGGGAGTTGCAGTCCAAGAATAGGTAGAGAAGGAGAAAGGAGAGAAAGAGGAAAGAAAAGAGCAAAGGAAGCGAGAAAAGAAACAGGTAGAGAAGGAAGAAAGAAGCAGGGAAAGAAAAAGAGGGAAGGAAGAAAGGAGAGAAAGAAAGAAGGAGAGAAAGAGGGAGGGAAGGTTGGCCACAGCAACGTGTGGCTGGTACAGCTAGTAATATAATATATTTATTTGTTTGTTTTATTTATTTGACTTGTATACTGCCACTCCCAATTTGGCTCAGAGCGGTTTACAACAGTAGATTAAAACAATACAACCAACTTTAAAATACAATAAAAATGAGAACAGACATAGTCCCGAGTTATTCTGTATATATCTTGTAAGCGCTCTGAGTCCCCTTTGGGGCATATAAATGTCACAAATAAATAAATAAACAAACAAACAAATAAATAAATAAATGGTTGGCAGCACAATTGAATCTTTTTTTATTTTCCTGTATTTTCCTGACTATTTATTTAGTGGGACTGATTGAGAGTTGGAGACCTGAGGGACAGTGAGTGGAGTGTGCACATGTGTGCATTTGGGGGCTTGGAAAGCTTCTTTTTCTCCTTCCCTTCCTCTCCTTTAGGAAATACTTCTAAAAGATAATAATTATTATTAATAATAGTAATCTTTTTACTGGTCATTGCTATGTTCATAATATTTTACTTGTTTGCTTTGAGTATAAACCGACCTATAAATATTTACCTTGAAGGGAAGCATATCTTCATAAAATAAATGCATAATTCTTTCCTTTGCATCTTACTTATATTTGGAAAGATTTATGAACATTCTCCTCTTGGCTGAGGCAACCTGATGATGATAAATATGTAACATCTTTTTTTTTAGTGGTTCTTTTTTAGAAACAGGGAAGGATTGCCAAGATGGAATTTGTTTTGATGCAAACAAAGTTTTTTTCCTCCGTTTTTGTATTTGCGCGTATGTTAGAAGTAAGTAACATTGATTCAGGTTTATTTTAATAGAAAGTAAGGGTTTGGGGGAGGAAAAGGTCCATTTCAGGAAGCCATTCTATTGAAATGTGGGTGATTCAGTGCAAATAGAAACTTGCTTTATTGATTCGACGTGTACTATCCAGTGGGAGATTCATTGCCGAGCTCTTCAATACACAATGTTTTTAATTCAGCATTTGCCTCTTAGAACCACAGAAAAACCATGTTAACCGATTTGCACATTTTCAACACTAGTCCTGGCATGATGGGCTGTATATTACACTTGAGCCCAAATCAGTTTGAATGAAAATTATTTGTAATATTCGGTGGGCCATTTTATATAATATCCGAAAACAGAATGGGGAGGAAGAAGCCACAAGAATTGATTAAGAGAGCCAGATTTTATTGGTTCCTGGAGAGGAAGGAGTTAAGCCTGAACGCCTGAGGCAATGATCTGCCATGTCTTTTCCATTTCTGTTTTGGAAAGTTTCCTAGGCTGCGCCTCTGGAAGGGCCCTGAAGCCTTGCTGGGAACTCACTTTCCCAGCATCACTTGCATAGGCGGGCATTGAAAAGTGAGTTCCGCTTGAAGCGTGATAGGAGCGGAAGACGCAGGTTCGCAGCTTGGGTGTGATCCTGGACTCATCGCTGAGCCTGGAACCTCAGGTCTCGGCAGTGACCAGGGGAGCATTTGCACAGTTAAAACTTGTGCGTACCTTGGGAAGTCTAACTTGGCCACAGTAGTCCACGCTCTAGTTACATCCTGTATGGACTACTGCAATGCTCTCTACGTAGGGTTGCCTTTGAAGATGATCCAGAAGCTTCAACTAGTCCAACGAATGGCAGCCAGGTTGTTAACAGGAGCGGAGCGCAGGGAGCATACAACCCCCTTGTTGCGCCAGCTCCACTGGCTGCCGTTTTGCTACCGGGCCCAATTCAAAGTGCTGGCTTTGACCTATAAAGCCTTAAATGGTTCTGGCCCAACCGCATCTCGACTTACGAGCCCACCAGGACTTTGAGATGTTCCGGGGAGGCCCTGCTCTTGATCCCGCCTGCTTCACAAGCACGGCTGGCGGGGACGAGAGATAGGGCCTTCTCGGTGGTGGCTCCTCGGCTGTGGAACACCCTTCCCGTGGACATTAGACTGGCTCCTTCCCTGATGATATTCCGCAGGAAATTAAAGACTTGGTTGTTCAAGAAGGCGTTCGAACAAGAAGTGCAATGATTGGTAATGACTATAGGAATGGAACAACGGAAAATGATATTGGATTGTGGTTTGGACGATGAGATGATACTGAATGGTTTTCGTAGTAATGACAATGTTTTGTATAATGCTTTTGGGTATAATGTTTTTGTATAATGGATTGTGAACTGTTTTTATACTGTGTTTGAATTTTTGTTCTTCCTGTGTTGTACACCGCTGTGAGTCGCCCCCGGGCTGAGAACAGCAGTATATAAGCAAAGTAAATAAATAAATAAACTTACCTGTCCGAACGTATATTCTCTTACGAACCACTGAGGACTTTAAGATCGTCCAGGGAGGCCCTGCTCTCAGTCCTGCCTTCGTCACAAGCATGTTTGGCGGGGATGAGAGACAGGGCCTTCTCAGTGATGGCCCCTCGGCTATGGAATGCCCTCCCTAGGGAGATCAAATCTGCTCCCTCCCTCTTGATGTTTCGGAGGCAAGTTAAAACGTGGCTATTTGAGCAAGCGTTTACAAATACAGAGTAGCTAATATATTTATATATTTATTTATTTATTTGCAGCATTTATATTCCGCCCTTCTCACCCCGCAGGGGACTCAGGGCGGATTACAGTGTACACATATATGGCAAACATTCAATGCCAATTAGACATACAACATATAGACATACACAGAGGCTATTTAACTTTTTCTGGCCGCCAGGTGAGCTGTCACTTTCATTGTCCATCTGCAACACTGATGAAGTACTTCTGCATTCCCCGCATGCTTTTTGCTGGAGTGCTTTTTGCTGGAGTCTTTATTTTGGCCTCATAAATTAGTTAATTAGCCTCCCCACACAGAGGTGGTACATAATTTTCCTACTTGACAGATGCAACTGTCTTTCGAGTTGCAAAGGTTGACAACAAGCTACACAAAATTGGCTGGAAGCTCACTCCGACCCGGGCTGGCTTCGAACTCATGACCTTCTGGTCAGAGTGATCTTAATGCAGCTGACACTCAGCCAGCTGTGCCACAATCCCCATTCAATATAGGAAATTGAATGACCTGACAATGGAATTGGACAATGCTTGAGAATAATGAGACGCTGATGATGTTGCTTTTATTGCTTTTGTGATGTCTTATACTGTTTAATGTTTTTATCTATTATGTTTTATGTATACTGATTTGTTGGAAACCGCCTTGAGTTGCCAATTGGCTGAGAAAGGCGGTATACAAATACAGTAAATAAATAAATAAATAAATAACTCTCTCTGTTTCTCAGCCAAAAAAGCCTGGTTGTGTCCATGTTCTGATTGGCTCAAATAACCCAGCGACTACAATTCCCTGAACCCTCTCTTGTGGTTTGTCTTATTTTTAAAAAATGTTATGGTTAAAACTTAAAATAATTCTAAAAAATCAGTAGATTGGTGAATTGTTTTGAAACTTGGCAGGCCTGCAGTTGTAAATGGGGTCTAAAACTGAGATATTTCATGCATAGGCCTTAAAATGACTTAAAATTTCCCATTGTAGCCAATGGGCAGAATCTTTGCCAAATGAAAACGGCAACACCCCTCCCGATTTGAGTAACTTCCCAGTAAACAGAATGAGGGGACAATCCACAATGGACCCCAAATTGACATACATTTGGGCCAAATTACACACCTTTACTGTATAGATAAAGTGGTCAAGGAGGCAGTGTGCTTTCTTATGATTTCTTGGCATGTCTATGGATTCCCTTAGGACCTTATCATGTTATGAAATACTCTGTTTCAATCAGTATGCCTTCCATATTTTTTAAATAACTGAATGCATACTGTATTCAGATGGGATGCACACTGTTCCCATCACACCCTATTACTATGATTCTTGTGTTTAGAAAATACTCCACTTTGACCCATCATTTTGTGATCGGAACACAAAAGAAAAATGGTCAAATCTTTGCTCACTTACAGAATGAAAATGTGCCACAATGCATTGAGAGCCTTGTTGAAAAAAGAAAAATAGTCAATCAGCATTAGTTTACAAGATCACCCCACCCGCAGCCAAGCAAAGCTTAGGATGTGGGAGGGCATTTTGAATTACCCCATGAAGGAGGCAGACTTGGTTTGGGCCAGGTAGTTGCTGGCCCATGCATGTGAGGGGGCGGAGCAGAAAGTTGGGTGAGGCTGCTCTGTTTCTCTCTTTCAGTTTCCTTTTGACGGCGTGACCCACCCTCCCTCCCTATGGACAGTGTGAGTATAGACTGGTCGCACGTGGGCCGGGTAGGAATTCCGCCCCTCAAGTTTGCATTGGGGGTTTTTTCGCCTACCTCATACTGTTTCAGATGGGTGTGGTAATTGGCTTTGAGGTGGTGTCATTTAAATAGGTTTCCTTGAGTATTAATAAGTTTCCAAGGCATGTTAAAGGTGAAATGGTTATGGTAGGCACCGTGGCACCCCCGCCTTAGGGGGTGAAGGGTGGACTCCCACAAAAGTCCCCAGAAGTTTTCATAAAATGGGAGCTACCCTTGGGGCTGGATTGAGGGTTCTCACTCTTGAAAAACTCTGAGGTTTGGGAGGGAGTGCCCTCATGATGGCCTTCCAACTATGATCGGCCGAGAGGTGCAGACAAAGAATTTTGCTTGGCCCTCGGGATCCTTGGTGCACGCTTGTCCTTGGAGGTGGTCAGAGGAAGTGACACCTGGCCCAGGGACTAGGCTCACTAGGTGGCCATTCAGCCATGAGTTATATGTTGCATTTTTACAGATTTTCCCTCTACAGCTTACTGCAAATTCTTTCAATAAATAGGTCAGAAAATGGCCCTTTAGATCCATGTTCTTGTGTCTGACTCTTTATTTCATGGTGGGAGTTCAATGCATTGGGCTGTTGACAACATTATAACTTGGGGATCTGCTATTTATAGCTTGACAACAATTAACAACAACATCAACCTGCTACAACCTCATAAATGATCTTCAGCCTATGGTACTTAGTTCTAAAGTATTTTAATTGGTGGTCTGATTGTCAACAGCTTTTTTCTGCAGTGTAGCTAAGGAGTATACCGTGTTCCCTCACTTATTGCGGGTGTTGCGTTCCAGGACCACCTGCAAAAAGTGAAAATCTGCGAAGTAGGGATGCTCTCTCTCTCTCTCTCTCTCTCTCTCTCTCTCTCTCTCTCTCTCTCTCTCTCTCTATATATAATATATATATATATATATAAATGTAATGTTCGTTTGTGGGATTAACAGAACTCAAAAACCACTGGACGAATTGACACCAAATTTGGACACAATACACCTAACAATCCAATGTATGTCCTTCACTCATAAAAACACTGAAAAACACAGCAGAAGAGACTTAAAAAGCCCCCAAAAGCTAATGATGAAAAGCTAAATGACAATACAGAAAAAAGAAGAGGGGGAGAAAAAAAAGAAAAAAAAGAAAAAGGGAAAGAAAGAAGGAAAGGGAGAAGGAAGCATGGAAGCAAAGAGAGAAGGAAGGAAAGAGGTGGAGAAGGAAGAAAGAAGAGAAAGAGGGAGGGAAAGAAAAAGGGGGAAGGAAGGAAAGTTAGAGAAGGAAGGAGGGAGAGAAGGAAAGAAAAAAGAGAAAGAAGGAAGAGTGAGCGAAGGAAGGGGGAAGATGTAGAGAAAGAGGGAGGGAAGGAAAGAAGGAAAGAGAGAAGGAAGAAAGAGAGACAGCAGAAGAGAAAGAAAAAGGGGGAGGGAAGGAAAGAGATAGAGAAGGAAGTAAGAAGAGAAGGAAAAATGGGAAGGAAGGAAAGAGGGAGTGAAGGAAGGAGGGAAAGAAGGAGAGAAAGAGTGAAGGTTGTCCACAGCAACGCGTGGTGGGTACAGCTAGTGTATGTGTGTGCGTATGTATGTGTGTGTGTGTGTGTATGTATATATATATGTGTGTGTGTGTGTGTGTGTGTGTGTATGTGTGTGTGTGTGTGTGTGTGTGTGTGTGTATATATATATATATATATATATATATATATATATATATATAATATATTATCACATTCCAAGGGTGAGGCAGAAATGAGGAGAGATTTAAAGGCACCACACACTTTTTTTGGCTAGCTATAAGGAAGGGGCTATAAGGCCATGATTTATATACTGCTATGTAATGCTAAGTATGTACACACTGCTATGTATCTGCTATGTATCTCTCCTCTTTTTTAATGATTGCTGCCTCTCTCCCGAGGGGGAGCATGAAACCCCCTCCCACACTCCATTGTTGCCAGAAGGCAAAAACCCGCAAAACAGCTAGTCCGCGAAAAACGAACCGCGAAGTAGCTAGGGAACTCTGTACCTTTAAAGGGAACTACTGTGATTTCTCAGGTCCCTTGATCTCCTTCAGATTCAATTCCTGCGACATAATTGAGGTTCTGCACCTAAGTAATGTTTACTCTATTGAACTTTTTATCCCATTGATGAGCAAATGGTTAAATTGCACTCAGAGATTCTTAGTATACTGAAAGATATTTTTTTCTAGGGGTGAGGATTTCATCAAAAGCCCAAGTTGAATAGAAAGGTTAAAGAAGTAAAATAATTAGAGGTAGCAGGGGAGAAAAGCCTATACAAGACACTATCTGCAGCAAGTCTGCTGTCAGTGACTTAACAGTCGGATATGCCAAGTACAAGAAATGTCATCTATTGTCAAAAATATAATAAGGCATCACGAAGTAGCCGCGCCTACCTGTTCTGAGTTGAAAAGCAATGCATTGCAATTATAGATGTCAGCCCTGTATGGTTCATTTGCTGGCTGAAAGGACAAGCAACAATGCCCAAATGGCTTTCACAAACGGTGACCTATCCTCACTCACTTATCTCGCTGCTTGGACTTTCGCTTCAATCAATCACTCATGCACCTCAACTCCCTTTATTTTTCATAAAATAAAAGGAAATAGACAGCCCTCTCAAATGTCTATTTAACATCTTGCTCTCTAGTTTAGGGTTGCTTCCAAATGTCTCTCCTTCTTAACATTTCCTATTGCATGTGCTAATTTCGATTTAATTCTAGAGCAATACCAGTATCCACAGATATATAAACCAATTTTTCCTAGTTCCAACAGACCTCATTACCTCTGAGGATGCTTGCCATAGATGCAGGCAAAACATCAGGAGAAAAATTGCCTCCAGAACATGGCCATATAGCCCGGAAAAACCTACAACAACCCATGGATTCCGGCCATGAAAGCCTTCGACAATACAATACCAGTATCACTCTCCATGAGTCTAAAATGACATCAGAATCTTCAGGGTCTACTATTTGGGACTGAATTTGGAAGACAAATATCGACTTGTGTCATTTTATTTTTGTCGAGAGAGTTGCAAACATTGTCCATTTTCTCATCAGTTATGCAAACCTCTGCCCATTTGGACACTTTTAGTTAATGTAAGATTTCCTAAATATTACATTTCTGTGAGTCTAAGTGCGTACCAATTTAATTCTTATTCCTAAATTGGTGCACATTTAGACTCACAGAAATGTAATATATAGGAAATCTTACATGAACTAAAATTCTTATTCGTGGGAGCCCCCAGTGGCGCAGTGGGTTCACCTCCTGTGCCGGCAGGACTGAAGGCCGACAGGTCGCAGGTTCGAATCCGGGGAGAGGCGGATGAGCTCCCTCTATCAGCTCCAGCTCCTCATGTGGGGACATGAGAGAAGCCTCCCACAAGGATGATAAAAACATCAAATCATCCGGGCGTCCCCTGGGCAACGTCCTTGCAGACGGTCAATTCTCTCACACCAGAAGCAACTTGCAGTTTCTCAAGTCGCTCCTGACACGACAAAAAACAATCTTATTCTTGCATCTTAAAACCCAAGTTTGGGATAAAAGGCAGGATATAAGTAAGTAAGTAAGTTGGACTATAGTTCCTAGCATTCCTTGCCATAGAGTCTTTAGGAGGAGCCTGAAAATGTGGCTGTTCCAGTGTGCCTTCCCCGAATAAAGGAAACAATGCCCTGCTTTGACTAATTCCCTGCAAAATGTCCTCAGAAGCACTTTAACTACCCGTTGGGTTGCTCTCCCTACATTATATTTTAAAACCCTCCTGCTTAGATACATCCCACCTCTGTTCACACCCAGTGTCTATTCTAAAATTTTAATCTATTACATCTGGCTTGGCCATAAGGTTTTAATTTTTTTGTGTTACTGTTTATATGTGAGTTATATGTGAGTTATATTAATTGCATTGTTTTATTTGCTTACTGATTTGTTGTTTTACTGATGTGTTGGGTTGGCCTCATGTAAGCCGTCCCGAGTCCTCTTGGGGAGATGGTGGTGGGGTATACATAAATAAATAAATAAATAAATAAATAAAAATAATAATTATTATTATTACTTACTTACTTAGGCAATCCCTCACTGAACAAGTAAGATGGTCTTCCATAATGGGTTTCCTTGTGGATTCGTAGGTGGCTGTGGAGCCCTATTCTTGACTCTCTGTTGTTTTGCTGTTGTAATTTTTGAGTTTTTTAATACTGGTAGCCAGATTTTGTTCATTTTCATGGTTTCTTCCTTTCTGTTGAAACTGTCCACATGCTTGTGGATTTCAACAGAGAGAAAACAATCAGGCACATCAAATCACTCTCAACAAAAGATTCCCCCAGGCACTTCCAAGCCATTAAATGCTAATCAAGGTGGTCAGTTGAAACATTCACACCTAGCTAAAGCAGACAAGAGTCCTTTGTCCCACCCTGGTCATTCCACAGATATATAAATCCAATTTTCCTAGTTCCAACAGACCTCACTACCTCTGAGGATGCTTGCCATAGATGCAGGAGAAACATCAGGAGAGAATGCCTCTAGGACATGGCCATATAGCCCGAAAAACCTACAACAACCCAGTGATTCCGGCCATGAAAGCCTTTGACAATACAATGTTTTAAAATGTTTTATGGTGTTTTGGGGCATCAAATTGTTGCTATTGTAAACTGCCCTGAGTCGCCTAAGGGCTGAGAAGGGTGGTATATAAATATAGCAAATAAATAAATAGTTCCAACAGACCTCACTACCTCTGAGGATGCTTGGCATAGATGCAGGCGAAATGTCAGGAGAGAATGCCTCTAGAATATAGCCCAAAAAAACCTACAACAACCCAGTGATTCCGGCCATGAAAGCCTTCGACAATACATTATTATTATTATTATTATTATTATTATTATTATTAGCAAGGTTTCTTGGTAGTTGCAATGCAACAATTTCTGGAGGGTTGCCTAATACCCATCCTAGGTATAGACATTTACCATGAACACAAAGTGGAGATGATTATTGCTTTTGCACCCTGTGAGACAATGTTGAAAGAGGTTCTTTGCTAGCCCTTGTAAGAAACACGTATCTGACTCGTATCAGTCTTTGAGCCACCCAGAGAGGCTTTTCTACATTCCTTCTTTTAATTATTTCAAATAAAAGATCTCCTTCAACTTAACTCCATTTTTCAAGCTAAATTAAATCCACTAAGCAGTACTCAGGAAGAGATGAATACTGAACTGCTAACATTTTGCTCCGCGCACAAAAGAAAGTCACGTGGCAAGCAGCAAATGCATTAAGAGAACCTTGTAATGCTAGATTGATGCGCCTGGTTTTGTATACAATGCTGTCAGACCCCAACTGGATGAGCTGGAAAGTAAGTCACGGTAAAGTGTGTAGCCAGAATGAAGTGCAATTGTGTAGTATTGACGATTAACCTTGGGAAACAGTTGTTAGAATTCTAAAAGGATGCATTCACTTTCTGTCCTTAGCTTCAGTTCCACCATTCCACTCCAGCTGAAACCGTCCTCTCTTCAGACAAATGGGCTACACAGCATTGGATGCAACGAACAATAACCTTTGTGTGCTGCCTGTGGAGCATAGCAGGATTAATTCTCTCCGGAATTCCTTCTGTGTCGTGGAAACTTTCCCTTTTCTTTCATTGGAGAGATGTGGCCATTAATGCTTTTGTAGCATGGCTAATACTTATGTACTTTACTTACTTAGGCGATCCCTCGTTGGGCGAGTAAGATGGTCTTCCATTATGGGTTTCCCTGTGGGTCCGCATGTGGCTGTGGAGCCCTATTCTTGCTCT
>NW_026844478.1:22055067-22082793 GCF_025583915.1 Anolis sagrei ordinatus
TGTAGTTCCAACCAGTGCGCTCCTTTTGCCAACACAAAGTGCTAGAATACAGTGCTTGCTCGCTCATTTGTGTAGTTCCAACCAGTGCGCTCCTTTTGCCAACACAAAGTGCTAGAATACAGTGCTTGCTCGCTCATTTGTGTAGTTCCAACCAGTGCGCTCCTTTTGCCAACACAAAGTGCTAGAATACAGTGCTTGCTTGCTCATTTGTGTAGTTCCAACCAGTGCGCTCCTTTTGCCAACACAAAGTGCTAGAATACAGTGCTTGCTCGCTCATTTGTGTAGTTCCAACCAGTGCGCTCCTTTTGCCAACACAAAGTGCTAGAATACAGTGCTTGCTCGCTCATTTGTGTAGTTCCAACCAGTGCGCTCCTTTTGCCAACACAAAGTGCTAGAATACAGTGCTTGCTCGCTCATTTGTGTAGTTCCAACCAGTGCGCTCCTTTTGCCAACACAAAGTGCTAGAATACAGTGCGTACTACTTTGCTTTGTGCTTTGTGTTGCCTTACATTACCACTGCCTGCTGAACGCGGGAACATTGTCCTGATGCGTACTACTTTGCTTTTTGCTTTGTGTTGCCTTACATTTCCAATTTTCCATTTTTAAATATTACTGAAAAATATCTTTCTTTTATTCTTCAAAAAATAAAAAAAAACCTAAAAAAAGAAAAGACCCTTGTGTGCCTGTGTGTGCGTTTCTCCCTGTCCTGTGGCTGTGTTCGCTCCACAAGAGGGAAAGGTTTTTTTGTTAATTTTCCATTTTTAAATATTTCTGAAAAATATCTTTCTTTTATTCTTCAAAAAAATCAAAAAATATTCTAAAAAAAGGAAAGAGTCTCCTGTTGGTGTGTGCTCTCGTTTGCCCTGTGTCCTGCCTGTGTTACGTCTACATCAGGGCCAGTTTTGGCCTGATTTTCCATTTCTGAACATTTTCTAAAAATACCTGTTTTTATTCTTAAAAAAATATACTAAAAATATTCCAAAAAAAGGAAAGAGACTCCTGTTGGCGTGTGCTCTCTTTTGCCCTGTGTCCGTGGCTGTGTTTGGTCCACATCAGGGCCAGTTTTTGGTTAAGTTTCCATTTCTGAATATTTTCTAAAAAAATACCTGTCTTTTATTGTTAAAAAAATACAAAAAATATTCTAAAAAAGAAAAGACTCTTCTGTTGGTGTGTGCTCTCGTTTGCCCTGTCTCGTGGCTGTGTTTGGTCCACATCAGGGCCAGTTTTGGGTTAATTTTCCATTTCTGAATATTTTCTAAAAATACCTGCCTTTTATTGAAAAAATACAAAATATTCGCTTTAACGAATCGATTCGTTATTATCCCAATATCGAATCGAATCGTATTTAATAACGATGTTTGGAAGCCGCTTTTGCGCATGCGCGATCGCGTCCGCCATTTTAACGAATCGATTCGTTATATCCTTAACGAATCGCCCCGCGCCAATAACGAAGCTTCGGAAGTGTTTTGCGCATGCGCGGGGGTCCGCCATCTTTACAAAATGTTTTGTAAATATTTACGAAATTTCGTAAATACCGAAACTTTTTTTTGGAAAGTTTTGTAATTATTTTAAATATCGAAACAAAAAAACACCCCAATTACAAATCGATTTTAGAAACAAATTTTTTTTTGATCAACCAGGCCTAGTTGGAACCATGGTACCATAAATAATGGCATCATTATTTATGGTACGATGATTCAAAGAAAGAGAAAAAAAAACAGAAATAATTTTGTTAGATCGGCTATTATAAAAATTTGGCAAAAATACAAGACTAAAATATGTGAGAAAATTCCACTATGGTTATCCCCATTAGAGGATACACAAAGGAGGAAAATGGGATGGAATAATTGGCCAAAATATAACAGAATGACACCAAATTCAAAGTAACCCTTGGGGAAACTGTGCTGGTACGGATGTACCAGGAGCTCCAACTTTATTTTCTTTCTGTTATCTGTTTGCAGTCATAGGGCAGGCCTCCTGTCCATCATAATTAAGCTTTGGTTCCGCCCCTTGTTCAGGGCTCTGGGAGGGAAAGGAGCCATTTTTGGGCAGTCTCACACAAGGAAGCTAAACTATAGGACGTAGACCAGCTTGTCCCGTAGAAAAGCTTCTTTTCTCAAGAACATCCAGGGAAACAGAAACAGAAATTCCAGGGAAAGGTCCCAAGGCTCTGGCTGAGAGCTCACAGCCTCTCAGCCTCACAGCAATCAGAGGGAAAACAGCCCTGAAGTTTCAAAGAATTCTCTGAGGGAGGACAGCACTACAGATCCATGAACTCCAGCTGAAATATCTTCAAGCCTCGGCTGGTAGGTCTACTCGATACCCAGACACATTTGGAATCGGTAGTAGGACCCACACCGATGAGGCATAGATAGTAAACAGCCTGGGAGAGGTTAAATAGGGTTTTTTTCTTACAGAGAAAGTACAGTTAATCAAAGTCAGGTACCAGTCCATTGAGGACTAGACTAAGAAAGCCTTGAAGTGTTGTTTGAACCATTGAAGATTTGTTGTTTGTTCCATAATAAAGACTTCGTTGTATCATTAAAGACTCTAAAGACCATCACTTCAGAAAAATCCCTGAGAACCTCTCTTTGAGGCCCCCTGGCTTCCCGCTGGGCTTGAAGTATACGTCCTATAGAAAAGACAGCTGTTACAGGCCCAGCACGCGACAGAACAGTAGTAAAGACACAATAGAAAATGAATATGATAAACTGTGAAGCCCTATTATTGCCCTGCAAGTTCTCCCGCAGTGAGGGCATCGGATTCCAAGAGGAAGGCGGTCCTGGTCCAGGTTGGATGAAAGCAGAAAATATGGCTACCTGTTGAAATACTCAGAACTGAAAGGAAAGCTGCACAGTATACACTACAAGAGTATGGTACATGTGAAGCACTGCAAAATAGGAAACCAAACATATAAGTTTAGCAAACTCAGGCTGAAAGAAGCTAAAATAGACAAGAATCAGCCATTGTCCGTCTGACAATTTTCCAGTAATTTACTCAGGAAATAAAAATTTAAGAAGAAATGGGGTGTCATTGCTCATGAGCAAAGATGGAACAAAATCAGTCAAAACATGTAATGCAAAGTTTGACCGAATAATATCAATAAGACTTCAGGCGAAATCCATCAATGTAACCATAATCCAAGTTTATGCTCCAATTACAGAGACAGAAAAGGAAGAAATTGAAATATTCTGCACTGGAGTTCAAGAAATTGATCATACATCAAAACAAGTCATGTTGGTAATCATAGGTGATGTCATATGGAAGCAAAACCCATTTCAGGAGACGCAACTCTCAAAAGCATAGAAACTTTGTTTAAGATAACAGAATTGATCACCATGAAATAGACATTGTTAGATCTGAGGAAATGAAAACTGCGTGATGCATTTGCAAATAAAACAATTTAAATATTCTGTGAACTTTCATCCCATTTGTTGATAGGCAACACAAGTTGATATTGCATGGATTTCATGCCATTGGTTCATAAACCAAAGCATTTTAAATGTCCCTAGCTCCCTCATGAACAGCCTTGGAGCTATTTGCCTGTTACTACCTCCTTTTTGCAGCTCAGCCATACATCTGTGAGAGCTGTTCAGCAGTGGAACTCTCTGCCCCAGAGTGTGGTGGAGGCTCCCTTTTGGAGGCTTTTAAACTGAGGCTGGATGGCCATCTGTCGGGGGTGCTTTGAATGCAATTTCCCTGCTTCTTGGCAGAATGAGGTTGGAGTGGATGACCCAGGAGGTCTCTTCCAACTCTAGGATTCTATGATCTCTTGAGCATTGTTAAACCCTTTCTAGATAATAGAAAAAGTAAACCCCATGTAAGCAAATACCAACTTGGTTAAAGCAGAACAACACCAATGATCCAATGCACATAATACATAGTCAGTGCAAGCAAGTACATAACAACAAATGGTGGGTCTTCTTGTCTTTCTTAGGTGATCCCTCAAAGTCTGAGGATGATGGTCCTCTAAGTGTAGTGTCTTGGCGGTGGGTCCGTATGTGTCTGTGGAGCCCTATTCTAGATCCGCATGTTCTCTCGCAGTGAGGGCATCGGTTTCCAGGTGGAAGGTGGTCCCAGTCAGGGTTAGCTTGATGTGCCTTCTTCTTGGCACATTTCACCTTTCTGCCCTCCATTTGTGCCTCTTCAAATTCTGCAGCACTGCTGGTCACAGCTGACCTCCAGTTAGAACATTCAAGGGTCAGGGCTTCCCAGTTCTTGTGTCTAGGCCACCATTTTTAAGGTTGGCTTTAAGCTCATCTTTAAATCTCTTTTCCTGTCCACCAACATTACATTTCCCATTCTTGAGCTGGAAGTATAGTAACTGCTTTGGGAGATGGTGATTGGGCGTTTGGACAACGTGGCCAGTCCAGGGGAGTTGATGACGTAGGAGCATCACTTCAGTGCAGGTGGTCTTTGCTTCTTCCACCATGCTGACATTTGTCTTCCCAAGAGATTTGCAGGATTTTTCGGAGGCAACACTGATGGAATCGTTCCAGGAGTTGAGTGTGACATCTGTAGACAGTCCACATTTCATAGTCATATAACAAGGTTGGGAAAACAATAGCTTTATAAACAAGCGCCTTGGTCTTCCTACAGTCTTTATAAACAATGGCTTTATAAACAAGCTCCTTGGTCTCTCTTACAGTAAACAAGGCACTACTCTGTGTTTATTGTAATCTTATATCATTAATGTATTCATATGTTCTATGGAATTATGATGTTGTTGTTTGTTGCTTGTGTTTTTGGTTTTATTTTGCTGTAATTTGTTGTTTGGGCTTGGCCTCATGTAAGCCACCCCGAGTCCCTGGGGAGATGGTGGCGAGGTATAAATAAAGATTATTATTATTGACACAAAAGCACAGTATGTCACAGCAAACGAGATCTCTATGCTGGATTTCGTATCACAAAATCACAAGTCGAACCCTTCCCAAGTGTCTGGGACTGTGTGATGTATTTTCGAATGATGCGCGCAGATCCAAGTCAGGTGGCCTTTTGCAGTTGACAGACTGTGATTTTGTCGATGTTTATTGTTTCCAAATGCCGGCTGTGATCTTTTGACATGGCACCCAGTGCGCCAATGACCACTGGGACCATCTGGACTGGTTGATGCCAGAGCCTTTGCCGTTCGATTTTGAGGTCTTGATAGCGGCTGAGTTTTTCCTGTTGTTTTTCCTCAATGCGACTCTCACCTGGAATGGCCACATCCATAATCCAGACTTTTTTCTTTTCCACAATCGTGATGTCTGGTGTATTGTGTTCCAAAACTTTGTCAGTCTGGATTCGAAAGTCCCACAGTATTTTTGCATGTTCATTTTCCATGACCTTTGCGGGTTAATGATCCCACCAATTCTTTGCTGCTGGCAGGTGGTCCTTGTGACATAAGTTCCAGGGAATCATCTGGGCCACAGAGTTGTGCCTTTGTTTGTAGTCCATCTGTGCGATTTTCTTGCAACAGCTGAAGATATGATCCATGGTTTCATCACCTTCCTTGCACAGTCTGCATTTTGGGTCATCTGCTGATTTTTCAATCCTGGCCTTAATTGCATTGTTCTGATGGCTTGCTCCTGGGCTGCAAGAATCAGGCCTTCTTCCGTCTCCTTATTCAGGGTTCCATTCATGAGCCATCACCAGGTCTTCTCCTTGTCAACTTTTCCTTCAATCTTCTCAAGGAACTGCCCATGCAAGGCTTTGTTGTGCCAGCTGTCAGCTCTGGTTTGGAGTGCAGTTTTCTTGTACTGACTCTTTGTCTGCTGTGCTTTGAGAAGTTTCTTATTATTGACTTCAATTAAAGCAGATTCTTGGCTTTCCTTGATATATTCTGCCAGGGCATCGTGTTTTTCTTCTTCAATGGCTTGTTTGACTTGTAAAAATCCTCTGCCACCAGACTTTCTAGGCAGATAGAGCTGATCAACATCACTGCGAGGATGTAATGAATTATGAATGGTCATGAGTTTCCTTGTTTTTCTGTCCAAATTGTCCAGTTCTGTCTGTGTCCAGTTTATGATACCAGCAGTATATCTTATGACAGGTATGGCCCAGGTGTTGATGGCCTTGATGGTATTGCCTCCAAAGATGATGATGATGATGATGAAGTTGAGGATGTTGATGATGGTTATTATTATTATTATTATTATTATTATTATTATTATTATTAACTCCTGGGCCTGATTGGAACATAGGAAACAGAGGAGAACCAAAGACTGCAGGAAAAATTGGCCTTGGATCAAGACATGAAGCAGGAGAGCAATTGGTTGAATTTTGTGAAAACAACCATTTATTCAGTGCAAATACATTCATCGTACTATTAAGCCTAATTATATTAGAATAACCTTGCAGTGAAGCCAGAATTGCAGCTAATTAGAGAAGGAAAGTGTGGGTCTTAGAATCAGTTTCAGTAATCAGGAACAGTTCCATATGAAGCAATGTGGTTAAAATAATCAACTTTGATGCTGAATTTCAGGACAAGGAATTTCCATCCGTAGTGCAATCAGAGAAGGAGACCTAGAAAAGAACAACTGACCAGCATTTTCAGATTGTAACAACAGCAGCAGAACTAAGATCTGTTCTCACTTCAGGTCCAATCCCAAGGGTGAAATAATATCTAAATGAGTCATTTTATAGTATCGCCTGTGGGAATTTTGCTGGAATTTTCCAACACGAATGTCAAATTGCAAGTGCGAGTCAGAGGGGTTGTTTCTCATGGGTCTCCCTACCAAACGGTAGTAGAATTTGATTGATAACAGTTTCCTTTCCTTTTGACATTGTTAACAGGAACTCATTAGGCCTGCAATGGAACTGAATTGCCGTCATAATATCACATCATAAAGGTATATTAAAAAGATCTCTGTAGCTTTTTTTATTGAAATGAGTTCCACCTCCTCCTCGTCTCATTCAGTATCTCCTTGACACCGATCACATTATCTGTTCATAGAAAAGTATATTTATTTATTTATTTATTTATTTAAAAATATTTATACCTATATCTATCAAGAAATCTTAGGACAGCTTGCAATACATGTTAAATAGGCTAAAAACCATGACAGTTTAAGTCCCTGATGGCGAACCTATGACACGCGTGTCAGTACTGACACACGTAGCCATTTCTACTGACACGCGCCCGCCGGATATTATTTGTTTATTTATTTTATGCCATTTTAAAAAATAAATAGGAAAGAAATTATTATTTTGCAATGTTACCTAAATATTAAGGAGTTTCATATTTAAACTGAATGATAAATACTGTTACTTTGCTATATTATTCAAATATTAAAATGCATTAAATAAAATGTCAAATTTAAAAATATTTTATTATTATTAATATTTAGGTAACGTTGCAAAATAATATTGGTTTATTTAATTATTAAGGAAACGAATATTATTTTGCATTGTTTCCTAAATATTAAGGAGTTACATATTTAAATTAAATTAAATGATAAATAATACTTTGCTATATTACTCAAATATTTCAGAATGCCTTAAATGAAATGGTAAATTGAATTTTAATTTGACATTTAATTTAATGCATTTTAATTTAGTGCATTTTAAATATTTTTAATATATGCCTATATATATATATATATATATATATATATATATATACCTTAAATGAAATTGTAAATTAAATATCAAAATATTATTTGGCAATGTTACTTTATTGTTATTGCATTATTATTATTATTATTATTATTAGAAATACATTAAAAAGCATATTAAATGCTAGAAATACATTTAAATTAAATTAAAAATAAATAATATTTTGTTGGGTTTTTAAATTTATATTTTATTAAACACCCCAAAAAGGATATTATTTACATAAAGAGAGGTAGAACAACATGATAAGAGAGAAAGTGGGAATTACAATTATATATTTTTTGTTATTTCAACTAAATATTGCGAAATTATGGTTTTTTTCTTGAAGTGACACACCACCTGAATTATGCTCAGTTTTTTGGCGAATTTTGACACACCAAACTCAAAAGGTTGCCCATCACTGGTTTAAGTAATCACATAAGGGGAAAAACACTCGCTCAAGTCTTGACATCCCAAGCTATTTAGAGTTGACATGTCATGACAAGCACCTTGAATCTAGACCAGAATTGTATTGGCAACCAATGCAGTTCTTTTCGGAAGAGTATCCGTGTTAGATTTCTCACTCTCCTGAATAGCTCAGCTGGATATGAATTTTAAGACTGGCACTGCAATTCGATATTTTGCATTTTGCGCTAGCTACAATATCTGAGCCTTCTTCAAAGGCAGACTTCCATAGAGACATTACAGTAGTCTAGTTGGGAAATTACCAATGCATGGTCTACTCCGGCTAGGTGATCTCTGTCCAGGAAAGGCCAGAGCTGGCACTCCTGTCAAAGCTTTCGCCATGCACTCTGAGGCCTCATCTACACTGATCATTTGATAAAGCAATCTGAATTCTGAGAGTGTTATTCATGGTGGTCAAAAGTGACAGCTGTGCCTAGCTGTGCTTTCATCAGGCAGATTGGCTGGCTGATGGCCCAGAATGGCTAGTGGGTGTTTTCTCATTAACTGAGTAATAGCTGTATTTTCTGTTCTAAACTCAGAGTTTTGATCTTCATGCTGTAGCACAGTTGTTCCCAACCATTTTTGACCAAGGTTTCCAACCTTTTTTTTTAACCAGGAACTACTTGATCAGGTACCACCTGACCAGGGACCACTTATAGAATCATAGAATCATAGAATCAAAGAGTTGGAAGAGACCTCATGGGTCATCCATTCCAACCCCATTCTGCCAAGAAGCAGGAATATTGCATTCAAATCACCCCTGACAGATGGCCATCCAGCCTCTGTTTAAAAGCTTCCAAAGAAGGAGCCTTCACCACACTCTGGGGCAGAGAGTCCCACTGCTGAACAGCTCTCACTGATGTATGGCTGCAGCGGCAAAAAGGAGGTAGTAACAGGCAAATAGCTCCAAGGCTGTTCATGAGGGAGCTAGGGACATTTAAAATGTCCAAAACATTTAAAATTGTCCAAAACACTGGAAGAAGATCCCAAAGCCCAATGATACATTGCATGTTTCCCATATTTTGATGAAATAAATAATGTACTTAGGATTTTTTGTGCCTTTGTTTGCTTAACTGCCCCCAACAAAAGGCATATTCAGCAGAAATGGGGCCAAGAGATGGAGAGTCTTGCCTGAAATCACACTATACAAAACAAGGCTTTTAACTCACCCCTTTTGTGAAACAAAAATCCAAACTCCTTACTTTGCTTCCCAGGGAAATATATTTGATAACAATGTTAAATTCCCTCTCTTCTTTCCTGCCAGGAAAGTGACCATCCTTGTCCTTGGCTTAGACGGAGCCGGGAAAAGTTCCCTCGTAAAAGAAATTCAAAGAGGTGAGTTAGAATCATAGAATCTTAGAGTTGGAAGAGACCTCGTGGGCCATCCAGTTCAACCCCATTCTGCCAAGAAGCAGGAATATTGCATTCAAAGCACTCCTGACAGATGGCCATCTGGCCTCTGCTTTAAATCCTCCAAAGAAGGAGCCTCCACCACGCACAGGGGCAGAGAGTTCCACTGCTGAACGGCTCTCACAGTCAGGAAGTTCTTCCTCATGTTCAGATGGAATCTCCTCTCTTGTAGTTTGAAGCCATTGTTCCGCATCCTAGTCTCCAAGGAAGCAGAAAACAAGCTTGCTCCCTCCTCCCTGTGGCTTCCTCTCACATATTTATACATGCTATCATATCTCCTCTCAGCCTTCTCTTCTTCAGGCTAAACATGCCCAGCTCCTGAAGCCGCTCCTCTTAGGGCTTGTTCTCCAGACCCTTGATCATTTTAGTCGCCCTCCTCTGGACACATTCCAGCTTGTCAATATCTCTCTTGAATTGTGGTGCCCAGAATTGGACACAATATTCCAGGTGTGGTCTAACCAAAGCAGAATAGAGGGGTAGCATGACTTCCCTCGATCTAGACACTATGCTCCTATTGATGCAGGCCAAAATCCCATTGGCTTTTTTTGCCGCCACATCACATTCCTGGCTCATGTTTAACTTGCTGTCCACAAGGACTCCAAGATCTTTTTCACACGTACTGCTCTAAGCCAGGCATTGTCCCCCATTCTGCATCTTTGCATTTCGTTTTTTCTGCCTAAGTGGAGTATCATCACTCTCCATCATTAGTACTAAAAAGGTTACGAATTGGTCTTTGGTCAACTTTAGATTCAGTTTTGTTATTTGGGGTGTTGATTCAGAAAATTACATTGGATAGACCACATCAGTTCTAGTTTCTGATACAGAACATATGCCATCCAGTAGTTGCCATATGCTCGCCCACAGAAGGTAAAGGTAAAAGTTTTTCCATGATATTAAGTCCAGTCATGTCCGACTCTGGGACTGGTGCTCATCTCCATTTCTAAGCCAAAGAGCCAATGTTGTCCGCAGACACCTCCAAGGTCATGTGGCCAGCATGACTGCATGGATTACTGTTAACTTCCTATCAGAGCGGTACCTATCGATCTACTCACATTTCCATTTTTTCTTTTTTTTTTAAAAAAAGTCATCTTTATTGCATAAGTTTTAAAGTAACAGAACATTGGATAGGGTGGTGGGGAAGGGGTCTGGGTGGGGATAGGAAAGAACAGGGAAAAAGGGGTGGGGGGGGACAAAGGGAACTGGGAGGGGAGGCAAGGGGTGAGGTGGGGACATTTGTCTTCTGGTCCATTCCACAGGGAGTTTTCTCTTTCTTCTTAGCGTTCTCTTGATTTGTGCTATAGATAAAATATTCTATCTGTATATTAAGTTTTCTTTCCTGGATAAATTCTTTATATGCTGACCAGTCCATTCGGCATCTGTCTTTCTGGTCCTGCAATAGAAAAGTTAGGGAGTCCATGTCCATATAATCCATTATTTTGATGATACAGGTGTCTACTGTCGGGATTTCTTTTGTGTGCCATTTCTGGGCTAATAGTGTTCTAGCTGCGGAGGTCAGATAGTAAAATATTTATTTTTTCCTATCTCGAAATCTGTCATATTTAGTAAATACAGTCCTAAGTTTGAGCAACAATTTTAATATTTTAATATTTTAAAATATTTTTGGGAGTGCTCATGTATTATTTTCCATTTTTTAAACTGGTTCGCAAGCCCACCAAGAGTGGGCTTGCATGTTTTTGAACTGCTACGTTGGCAGAAGCTGGGGCTAACAGTGGGAGCTCACGCCATTCCCCAGATTTCGGTCATCAAGTTCAACAACTCAGCAGTTTAACCCACCATGCTACTGGGGGCTCCTGGCCCACAGAAAACCATATTTGATAATCTAGAGCTGATGTGGTAATAGTAATCTTTCGTGGCTAGTCATCCTCTCCTCTCCTGATATCCCCATTCCCTCAGAACTATAAGAGGGTTTTGCGAGACCAGTCACTCTTGTTGCCATGGTTTTGAGGCAACGGTATAGTAATGGTGAGGCTGCAGACCATATTTTCATTCTTGCAGACCGCAGGTTGGGAACCACTATTGTATCCAAAACCAAATGTCCTTAATGCGTCTTGGAACAATCTGAATCATCTTCCATTGGCTTGACCAATTTCATAGGGATCTGGGTTGTTGTAGGTTTTTCCGGGCTATATGGCCATGTTCTGGAGGCAATTTTTCTCCTGACGTTTCGCCTGCATCTATGGTAAGCATCCTCAGAGGTAGTGAGGTCTGTTGGAAGTAGGAAAAATGGGTTTATATATCTGTGGAATGACCAGGGTGGGACAAAGGACTTTGTCTGCTGGAGCTAGGTGTGAATGTTTCAACTGGCCACCTTGATTAGCATATAATGGCCTGACAGAGCCTGGGGCAATCTTTTGTTGAGAGGTGATTAGATGTCCCAGATTGTTACTCTCTGTTGTTTTGCTGTTGTAATTTTAGAGTTTTTTAATACTGGTAGCCAGATTTTGTTCATTTTCATGGTTTTCTCCTTTCTGTTGAAATTGTCCACATGCTTGTGGATTTCAATGGCTTCTCTGTGTAGTCTGACATGGTGGTTGTGAGAGTGGTCCAGCACTTCTGTGTTCTCAAATAATATGCTATGTCCAGGCTGGTTCATCAGGTGCTCTGCTATGGCTGATTTCTCTGGTTGGAGTAGTTTGCAGTGCCTTTCATGTTCCTTGATGCGTGTCTGGATGCTGCGTTTGGTGGTCCCTATGTAGACTTGTCCACAGCTGCATGGTACACGGTAGACTCCTGCAGGGATCCTTCGGTCCTTCATAGGGATCCTTCGGTCATCCTAAAGGATACCCCTCGAACATCTTGAAAGATAGGTCAGATACAAAGTGTGAGAACTAACTCCTGTGGGGTTCATTGACTCCTTCTAGGAATTAGAAGTGATGGCAAATTTACACTTAGTATTTATTTATTTATTTAAAAGTTTTGTATACCGACCTTCTCACCTCTCTTGAGGGACTCAGACCGGTTTCCAACCATAAAATCACATACAGTCAATAAAACATCATAATTCATATTACAGTAAAACATTAAAACAGCAATTACATTCAATAACTACAATGGTCAGTCGTCACACTAAAATCGTTGTTCATCATCCTCCATCCATATCTCAGGGTGTTGGCTCACTCGTCGAATGCCTGTCTCCATAACCACATCTTCACCTGTTTTCTAAATGTCAGGATAGAAGGGGCGGTTCTAATATCCAGTGGGAGAGAGTTCCAGAGCCGTGGGGCCACTACCGAGAAGGCCCTGTCCCTCGTCCCCACCAGACACGCTTACGAGGCTGGTGGGACCGAGAGCAGGGCCTCTCCAGATGATCTTAATAATCTTGATGGTTCATAGGGGAGAATACGTTCGGAGAGGTAGTATGTAAATAAGTAAAAGAAACACAGACGGCTTAAGAAGAACACCAGCAAGACGTCTGGGAGGAATACAGGTTGCAGTTACGGTTTGCTCTAGAAAGGTCTTCTTTTGCCTCTTCCCATGTCCCTAATTACATTAAGCTATTAAACCTACCATCTGTGAACTACCCCGAAGGAAAAGAGTCATCTGCTACACAGAGATTTTCATTTTCATGGGTTTCTGTCTCTGAGCTCCCAAATCTGATCTAGAAGTTGCCTTTTTAACCAGTTAATGAAACCTACAGTAAAGGGGAGCACCAAAGACATGGCACAGCCTTGCCTCTTACAAGGAGGTTGTGTTTTTGTCTCTCAGTTTTGAATAGCAGCTGTTCCTTGTTGTTGCGCCTTCCTAGAAATGCAAAAGCATGTTCAGCAATTAATATTTTCATAAAACTCTGGTGCAGACACCCAGGGATTTTGCTGGAGAAGAAACCAAAGGTCTCACTGTGAATATTGCAGTAAGTGAAATTCCAGTGGTGGTTCTTGCATCTGAATGGAAGCAGTGTGAAAGAACTGATCTGGCAAATGGCCTTAAAGGAGCTGTCATGAGATGATAGAAGCATGCCCCACATAGGGAGAAGGACAGGTTTCTGATGGACAGCCAAACCTTCTGGGAAAATCAGGGGTTTGTAAATCCTGCAAAGGCATTTTAATGGGCAGATAAAAGCGAGATTGAAGGGGTGATGGGGAAAAGACAATCCGAACTGAACTGAACTGACATAATCTGTTCATCAGAAGGATGAAGTAACAGTAGATGATGAGCGCTGTAGTCTGGCTGGCAACTGCAACTAGAAGCGAAGAAGGAATATAAGAGAGCAGGAAAATAATGCAAGGTTTGTGTATGGGGAGATGTTTGGGAAGCCGGATATTTTTGATGAAGTCTATCATGTCAGCAACATATCTCCAGAAAACATGTCAACATTTAACATTGGTTAAGCATGTTACATATGTTGTGCACTAAAGCATGCTGAAAAAGAAACTTGAGACGTTGCCAAAGATTGTAATAATCACCTGATCTCAAATTTGTCCATCTTATACTGCTCAGCCACATGAAGAATCAAGCATAATTTCCCCAAATTCTTCTCCAGCTCCAGATGTAGAATGAGATTCTGTTTATACCCATTTAGTGAATGTTTTCTTCCACCAACTACTTGCAATCAGTTTCCGTCTAAAATCTGGGGCTCAAATCATAGATCTGATCAAGCTGTGCTGTGTAAAGGTACCAGGTTGTGCTATGAACCAGGTTGTGGAGTAGCTGGTTGGGAGTCAGCTGCATTAAAATCACTACTGACCAAAAGGTCATGAGTTCGAAACCAGCCCAGGTTGGAGTAAGCTCCCGACCATTTGTCTAGCTTGCTGTTGACCTTTGCAGCCTGAAAGACAGTTTATTTACTTATTTAAAACATTTATATCCCACCCTTCTCACCCCGCAGGGGACTCAGGGCGGAGCACAACATGTATACAGCAAACTTTCAATGCCGGGATATAAAACCATAAATATATACAAACATTAAAATCACTTATATTCACATTAAAGGTTGCTTAAAAACCATATCAGGACACCATTTTGCCTTATTGCACTGCCCTAGGCCTTCACCATCCTTCTGAAGGACAGGAGGGAGGGGGCTGATCAGTATTGCCAGGAAGGGAGTTCCATATCCAAGGGGCAATCACTGAGAAGGCCCTGTCTCTCATCCCCGCCAAACGTGCCTGTGGTGGTGGCGGGACCAAGAGCAGGGCCTCTCCAGAAGATCTTAGTTTCCACAGTGGTTCATAAAGGGAGATGCGTTCAGACAGGTAAACTGGGCCGGAGCCATTTAGGGCTTTACAGGCCAAATCCAGCATTTTGAATTGTGCCCAGTAGCAAACAGGCAGCCAGTGGAGCTGATGTAAAATGGGAGTTGTGTGCTCCCTGTATGCCATCCCAGTTATTAACCTGCCTGCTTCGTGTTGGATTATTTGAAGCTTCTGAACCGTCTTCAAAGGCAATCCCATGTAGAGCGCGTGGCAGTAGTCTATCCTGGATGTAATGAGAGTGTGGACCACCATGGCCAAGTCTGACTTCCCAAGGTACGGGTGCAACTCGCACACAAGTTTTAATTGTTGCATCTCTCAAGTAGGAAATTTAGGTACTGCTTATGCAGGGAGGCTAATTTAACTAATTTACGATGCCATAGAAATCTCCAGCAGCGTGTCAAAGAATGAGGAAGTACAAGTGGACAGTGAAGCAACAGCTCCCCCGGTGGCCAGAATTCAAACATACCCTCTCGAAGATGGAAAGTTAAATAGCCTCTTTGTGTCTGTCTATCTATGACATTGAATGTTTGCCATGTATGTGTGTATTGTGATCCGTCCTGAGTTCCCTGCGGGGTGAGAAGGGCGGAATATAAATACAGTAAATAAATAAATAATAAATAAACAAAAAACCACTATGGGCCATGAGTACAACTTTGCAAGGCACTTGGAGTTAAACTGTAAATTGTACACTGATTGCCAAGGGATTCGTTAGTGCTCAAGCAGAACGAGTGTCGTAAAGGGTTAAAGGTTTGCCTGGAGCTTGATTATAGAGAACACATCAGGTTGAGAGGGATTTCCAGGAGACAGCACAGAATCCCGAGTCACACCAAGCCTCCGTTTCTGTCTCCCCCACCAGCTTTCCCACTCATCTGTCTAACAGAGACTGGAATAATCTGTTCCATTCCTTCAGCAAATGCTGCAGTCTGTGATGTTAATTAGATTTTTTTTTCTTTTTTGCCTTTAGCTACTCAATATCATTCTGCCACACCTGTGATATTTCCTCCCTGGAGACAGCATTTTCTTCTGAAATATGTGTGTTGGTTTTGTAATATAAGCATCTGTCTAGTAGGGCAGAGACTGAAACACTCGGAGGCCATTGACTTGAAAGAACCGCTTAATGTGTTTTTAGAATTTGGATTCTCTCTCTCTCCCCCTTCCCCCATCTTGTAAAAAGCCAGCCAGCTTCACTGCCATCATCTCCAGTTTACATGAAGATAAGAGGCTTTTAAAACCCTTCTCTATCATCTGGGCACAAGCTGTTTTGCGTAAAATAAAAAAAATGTGCTTCTGTAATATGTGCTGTATGTACTGTGTGGACCATGTGAATATCTTATTGTTGTTGTTGTTGTTGTTATTGTTGTTATTATTATTAAGTCTGTGCACTTTCAGAAGAAGACCTACAAGCCACTCTAAACACCTTTGCAGAAGCATACGAGAAGCTCGGCCTGTCACTGAACATTGAGAAAACCAAAGTGCTCTTCCAGCAGTCACCAGCCAATCCCTCTCCAATGCCAGAAATACAGCTTAATGGTATAACATTAGAAAATGTTGACCATTTCCACTACTTTGGCAGCCACCTCTCCACCAAAGTCAACATGACACTGAAATACAACACCGCCTGAGCTCTGCGAGTGCAGCATTTTTCCAAATGAAGCAGAGAGTGTTTGAGGATCAGGACATCTGTAGTGAGATCAAGGTGCTTGTTTATAAAGCTATTGTCCTCCCAACCCTGCTATATGCCTGCAAAACTTGGACTGTCTACAGACATCACACTCAACTCTTGGAACGATTCCATCAGTGTTTCCTCTGAAAAATCCTGCAAATCTCTTGAGAAGACAGATGGACAAATGTCATCATGCTGGAAGAAGCAAAGACTACCAGCACTGAAGAGATGATCCCCCGCCATCAACTCACATTGTCCGAATGCCTAATCACTGTTTCCCAAAGCATTTCATTATACTTCCAATTAAAGTAAGGGAAACTTAGTTGGTGGACAGGAAGAGATATTCAAATATGGGCCTTGAAGCTAACCCTCAAAACTGTGGCATAGACACTGAGGACTGGGAAGCACTGGCTCTTGAGCGCCCTAACTGGAGGTCAGCTGTGATCAGCAGTGCTACAGAATTCAAAGAGGCTTAAATGAGAGAGATAAAGGAAGAAACATGCCAAGAGGAGGGTACATCAAGCCAACCCTGACTGAGACCTCTTTCCACCTGGAAAACGATGCCCTCACTGTGGAAGAACATGTGGGTCAAGAATAGTGATCCACAGTCATGAACGTATGACACCACAACTGGACGACCATCATACTCATTCCAAAGAAGTGTTACAGTAGAATATTAAGAAAACAAAAATAATTTCCATGGAGAGCAACCTCATTTCCATCTCTGTTAGGGCCCATACATTCACTTCATGCCTTCTGGTAAGATCTATTAAAACTTTATATCTTCCTGTACCAAGTTTCCACTTTTTGTGAAGAACATTGGTTTGGTATCTGATTCCTCTACATAGAATATATTCTGTGTCTTCAACTCATGCAGTAGCCATATTGCATGAAATACTACATTTTTTTGTGGTTTGGAAATAGATTCCTTTTGCACTACAGCCCTTGAAACACAACCGTATACTATTCCTGCCACCACACACACATTGTTTTTTTTTTGATCTGACAAAGGAGGAGATGTCACCTTGAGATAAGCTTAAAAAATAATCTTCTCTCTCTGAGCTAAATTGAAACATAAATGCCTTGACTCCAAATGCAGTGATGCCTTATGTACTGAAGGGATTATGTCCCTAAGACAACAGCTGAAGATCCTTTTTGTTCCATCCACCAAGGACTTGAATGGGTGCAGAAGATGTCCTCTTGCCAGTTGAAGTGATATGAAGAGGTACGCTATGCAAAGGACATTCATCTATATAAATAAAAATGTAATGTTCGTTTGTGGGATTAACAGAACTCAAAAACCACTGGGGGAATTGACACCAAATTTGGACACAAGACACCTAACAATCCAATGTATGTCCTTCACTCAAAAAAAATTATTTTGTCATTTGGGAGTTGTTGCTGGGATTTATAGTTCACCTACAATCAAAGAGCATTCTGAACCCCACCAATGATGGAATTGAACCAAACTTGGCACACAGTTCTCCCATGACCAACAGAAAATACTGGAAGGGTTTGGTGGGCATTGTCCTTTGGTTTTGGAGTTGTAGTTCACCTACATCCAGAGAGCACTGTGGACTCAAACAATGATGGATCTGGACCAAACTCTACATGAAAATTCAATATGTCCAAATGTGAACACTGGTGGAGTTTGGGGAAAATAGAATCTTGACATTTGGTAGTTGTGGTTGCTGTGATTTATAGTTGACCTACAATCACAGAGCATTGTGAACCCGACCAACAATAGAATTGGGCCAAACCTCCCACAGAGAACCCCCATTTCGGCCACAGCAACATGTGGCAGGGGACGGCTAGTAGAATCATGAAGTTGGAAGAGACCTGGTGGGCCATCCAGTCCAACCCCATTCTGCCAAGAAGCAGGAAAATTGCATTCCAAGCACCCCCGACAGATGGCCATCCAGCCTTTGTTTAAAAGCCTCCATAGAACGAACCTCCACCACACTCCAAGGAAGAGAGTTCCACTGCTGAATAGCTCTCACAATCAGGAAGTTCTTCCTAATGTTCAGGTAGAATCTCCTTTCTTGTAGTTTGAAGCCATTGTTCCACATCCTAGTCTCCAGGGCAGCAGAAAACAAGCTTGCTTCCTCCTCCGTATGACTTCCTCTCACATATTTATACATGGCTCTCATCATGTCTCCTCTCAGCCTTCTCTTCTTCAGGCTAAACATGCCTAGCTCTTTAAGCCGCTCCTCATAGGGCAGACCCTTGATTATTTTAGTTGCCTTTCTCTAGACACATTCCAGATTGTCAACATCTCCCTTCAATCGTGGTGCTCAGAATTGGACACAACATTCCAGGTGTGGTCTAACCAAGGCAAAATAGAGGATCTAGACCAGTGGTTCTCAACCTGTGGGTCCCCAGGTGTTTTGGTCTACAACTCCCAGAAATCCCAGACAGTTTACCAGTTGTTAAGATTTCTTGGAGTTGAAGGCCAAAACATCTGGGGACCCACAGTTTGAGAACTGCTGATCTAGACACTAGACTCCTGTTGATGCAGGCCAAAATCCCATTGGCTTTTATCAATAGGAGTATAGTTTGAACTAAACAGGGACACAGACATTTGTTTTGTAGTGTGTCATAATATTGGTTCCTCCAGCCCTGTATTGTCAACTCTCACTAAAAAAAAAACCACTGTCTGGGTTTTCAGGTAGGATGGCTTCCAAACATTCCTGGTGATCCCTGGCATTAGCTCCCATCCAAGTAAGAGCTAGCTATGAAATCAAACAAGACTGATGTGTTCGTGATGGTATGTTGGTCAAACACATTACAGTGTTGGAAAAACACCTGACTAGTCTGTGAGCAGATGCTCGGATTCTAGATTTGTATCTGGGCACACTCCCAAATGCGGATGCTTTTAAAGCTGTTCACAGCTTGGCACGGTGTACCTGATGGCTCACTTTCTTCCATATTAACCCGCCTATTGATGGAGGTCATCTCTGAAGGCTGTCCTCCAACAGACCCAGCTGGATGAAGTGATGGCAATAGGGAGAAGATCTTTCCTAGTCCTGGCAAGTCTCTACTGTCCTTGAAAGCCACATTGATACAACTGCTGTCAAATGTTGCAATGTTCCTCTTTCTATGAACTTGGTAACATCTCCTGGAAAAACATCTAAAATATAAGAATAGAACAAACAAATAAAGCAATATCACTGTGCTTATTCTCTGACCTACAAGAAGCACTGCTTGAATATCAAGAAAAAAGTGGGTTCTAGAAACAATATCTGGCACAACCTGGGGATCACAACCAGACACAGTGAAGACATCTGCCTTTGCGATTTGCTACTCTGCTGCTGAGTACACATGCTCAGTGTGGAACACATCTCACCACACTAAAAAACCATTTTCCTAGTTTCCAACAAACCTCACAACCTCTGAGGATTCCTGCCATAAATGCAGGCAAAACGTCAGAAGAGAATGCTTCTTGAACATGGCCATACTGCCCTAAAAACTTACAACAACCCGCTGGTCTCATTGTCATGGAGATTGAAAGGCTCCCTTCTAGCCATATAGCTGGCCTTTCTGCCCAGAGGTGAGTGTTTAATTATGAGGTACTGGCTTTGAAAGTAGCTGTTATTCTCCATAAACTTTGTTTTTGTGGCTCCATAAACTTTGTTTTTGGTTGAAACTATGAGATATTCATTGAAATCTATAGCAGAATGTGTTGAAGTAAGTCCCATAGAAACAAAGTTTTTACAATTTTATAAACTTTTTTTCATGGTTTTTGTGATAGAATCAATTAGGAAATGATATTTATAACCCAGAGCCAAAAAGAAGTGTTACATAGTGTAATTAGTGGCATGTAATGAATGCATGTCTATGTCAAGTAAGGTTGCAAGCATTGCATAATGCTTGCAACATAAAAAAAGAATAACTCACCTCTGTAATTTACCTACAATCTTTTGTTTATTTTTACTATCATGGACTGTGACCTCATTAAATGAAGAAGGAAAAATGTCCAGTTATTTGTTTACTGGTTCACTGGGTTCTCTTATGCAGGACAAAAGTGAGTATTGAACCCAAATCCATCCGTTTCCAGAATTCAATTTTTATTAGGTGAGGTAAAAGGTAAAGGTTTTCCCTGGACATTAAGTCCAGCCGTGTCCAACTCTGGGGGTTGGTGCTCATCTCCATTTCTAAGATGAAGAGCCAGCATTGTCCGTAGACACCTTCAAGGTCATGTGGCTGGCATGACTGCATGGAGCGCCGTTACCTTCTCGCCAGAGCAGTACCTATTGATCTACTCACATTTGCATGTTTTCAAACTGCTGGTTGGCAGAAGCTGGGGCTGACAGCGGAAGCTCATGCTGCTCCCCGGATTTGAACCTGTGACCTTTCAGTCAACAAGCTCAGCAGCTCAGTGCTTTAACCTACTGCGCCACTGGAGGCTCCGATTTTTATTACTTTTCAAAAATTGTAATGTTAAATATTCAATATATTTTCGAAGGCTTTCATGGCCAGAATCACTGGGTTGCTGTAAGCTTTTCGGGCTGTCTGGCCATGTTCCAGAAGCATTCTCTCCTGACGTTTCTCCTGCATTGATGGCAGGTATTCTTAGAGGTTGTGTGGTCTGTTGGAAATGAGGCACATGGGGTTTATATATCTGTGGAATAATGTCCAGGGTGGGAAAAAGAACTCTTGTCTGTTGGAGCTAGGTGTGAATGTTTCAATTGGCCACCTTGATTAGCATTTAATGGCATAACAGTTTCAAGGTTTGGCTTCTTACTGCCTGGGGAAATCCTTTGTTGGGAGGTGATTCAGGGAAGGCTAATCACCTCTCAACAAAGGATTCCCCCCAGGCAGTGAGAAGCCACACCTTGAAACTGCTAGGCCATTAAATGCTAATCAACATTCTAACTAATTTGATTTCTCAGATTTATGATTAAAATAATAGTTGTTTTAATCATAAATCCCTCCATATGCACAAAGCTAGCACGATAGGATGAAATGATGACCTGGAATGAGAAAATAGTTCCAGAATTTGGGTTTTACCTCCATTGAAAAGGAAACCAATCTTTAGTGGATTATGACAGAGACGTTTGCAACATGTTTATGGAAATTGCTTGGGGAAAAGACTGGGATTTGGTTCATATCCAGGCAACCTTCTCTATATTAATCAAAAAGACTTGTTCCAAACACCTCATTTCGAAGGCTGCTTCACTAATTGAGGCTCATTGGCAGTTGTGTTTTATTATAATTGAGTTAGGAGTCATGAGTTGGAATAAATAGAGCTTCACCTGAGAAAACCATTTGGAAAAGTCGAGTCCTAACAGGTGGCAACATGGAAATGGTTGTCCATTTGCTGAAATCTAATCTTCTTGCAAAGACATGTTTTTAACAATTTCTGCAAATATTTTATTTAACAGCATCTGGTAATCTGATGAGAAAATACTATTTTGTGTGTGTTCCTCTCCAACAGATGGGCATATGTCATGACTTTGCCCTTTGTGTTTACTTTTTCAAATAGGACAAATATAGCATAAAAATATTTCAGATGCCTGCGCTTAGCAGCTTTGGAGAGGATAAGCATGGGCAACATTTCCCCCGCATGAGGAGTACAACAGATGGATCTACTTCTTTAAATTCTATTATTCTGTTTCGTTCTGTATGCCAGATTCAACTGAATTGGGTTAACTTTGAACTAATGTAATACTTGCTATTAGGCTCGAAAGCATACAGAGAGGTTGGGGAGGCTTACATATTCCACAATAATAGCACTATGGTTCCAATTTAACTCTCACAGCCTCAACCTATGCAATTCTGAGATTTACAGTTTAGGAAGGGATATTTTGAATTCTCAACCCAAGAGGTCTAGTGTCTCACCAGACGAAAAACCAGGATTATATAGGACTAGCCGTCACCTGCCATGTGTTGCTGTGGTCCAGTCTGTGTATATGTGTTTTATGTGTGTGTATATGTATGTATATATTTGTGTATAGGTGCATATATGTGTGTTTGCATATATATATATAATATATATATATGTGTGTGTATGGTTTTGTGCATGTGTTGTAATGTGTGTGTGTGTGTGTATATATATATATGTGTATATATATATATACTAGCTTGGGGACCCGGCGTTGCCCGGGTTATTAGAGAAAGTGGGTAATGGTGGTTCTGTATGCCAAGGTTGGTCTTTATTGGTCTTTGGATAACGGCTGCATTATTTTCAGGAAGTGAGTGAAGGTACTTGAAGTCCCATCATCCATGGCCCATCCTCCTACAAACAGCAGCAGGATATAGAGTGGGTCATGGGGCTCTGTGTGCCAAGTTTGGTCTTTATCAGTCATTAGATGAGGGTGGCAGTGGTGTCAGTAAGTGAGTGAAGGTACTGCAAGTCCCATCATCCAAAGTCCATCCCCTTTCAAACTGCAGCAGGATGTAGAGTGGGTCATGGGGGCTCTGTGTGCTAAGTTTGGTCTTGATCAGTCATTGGATGAGGATCACAGCAGTCTCAGAACATGGGTGAAGGTACTGCAAGTCCCATAATCCATAGTCTCCCTCAAACATGACCAGAATGTCGAGTTGGCCATGGGGGCTCTCTGTGCCAAGTTTGGTCTTTCTTGGTATTTGGATGAGTGTCACTGTGGTTTCAGGAAGTGAGTGAAGGTACTGCAAGTCCCATCATCCATTGTCCGTCCTCCTCCCAACTGCAGCAGGATGTAGAGTCGCTCATGGGGGCTCTGTGTGCCAAGTTTGGTCTTGATTGGTCATTAGATGAGGTTGCACCAGTCTTGGGAAGTGAGTGGAGGTACTTGAAGTCCCATCATCCATAGTCTGTTCTCTCCCAAACCTCACCAGAATGTTGAGTTGGCCATGGGGGCTCTGTGTGCCAAGTTTGGTCTTCATCAGTCATTGGATGAGGGTCTCAGTGGTTTCACTGAGTGAAGGTACTCTAAGTCCCATTGTCCATGGTGCATCATCCTCCAAACCGTACCAGGATGTAGAGTGCATCATGGAGACCCGGTGTGCCAAGTTTGGTCCTTATCGGAAATTGGATGATGTTTTGCAGTGGTCTCAGGAATTGAGCGAAGGTACTGCAAGTCCCAAAATCCATGCACGATCCACAGTCAAACCTCACCAGGGCATAAAGTGGGTCATGAGAGGTCTATGTGCCAAGTTTGGTGTTGTTCAGTCATTGTTGAGGGTCGCAGCAGTCTCGGAAAGCAAGTAGGGGTACTTCAAGTCCCATCATCCATGGTATGCCCTACTCCAAACCACAGTAGGATGTAGAGTAGGTCATGGGGGCTCTTTGTGCCAAGTTTGGTTGAGTTCGGACATTAGATGAGGGTTGCAGCAGTCTTGGGAAGAGAGTGGAGGTACTTGAAGTCCTATCATCCATGGTCTGTCGTCCTCCAAACTGCTCCAGGATGTAGAGTGGGTCATTGAAGCTCCATGTGCCAAGTTTAGTCTTGATGAGTCATTGGCGTGGGGCTCAGTGGTCTCAGGAAGTGAGTGAAGTGACTGCAAGTCCCATCATCCATTGTCAAATTCTTCCAAACCGCACCAGGATGTAGAGTGAGTTATGCGGACTCTCTGTGTAAATTGTGGTCCTGATCCATCATTGTTGGCAGTTATAATGGTCTTAGGAAGGGAGTGCAGGTATTGCAAGTCCCATCGTCCATGGTGCATCCTCCTTCAAACTGCACCTGGATGTAGAGTGCGTCATGGAGACTCAGTGTGCCAAGTTTGGTATTTTTTGGTAATTGGATGAGGGTTGCAGTGGTCTGAAGAATGAGCATTGGTACTGCAAGTCCCATAATCCACGGTCCATCCCCAGCCAAACCACACCAGGACGTAAAGTGGGTCATGAGAGGTCTCTGTGCGAAGTTTGGTCCTGATCAGTCATTGGATAGGGTTAACAGCGGTCTCAGAATGTGAGTGGTGGTACTGCAAGTCCCATCATCCATGGTTCATAGTCCTCCAAACTGCAGTAGGATGTTGAGTGGGTGATGGGGGCTCTGTGTGCCAAGTTTCGTCTATATTGGTAGTGTTCTGACCCAGCCCCCGGCCTTTCCTTTCCTCTCTTTCTCATCTCGGAATGTTGGATTTGAGGCTGGCAAATCAGAGACCATATGCAAATTTCCTTCTGTCATGCCCCGTTTCTGCCATGAACCCTCTTCTCCACCAGGGGCTCCTATTGAAGCTGGCCAATCAGAGACCATATGCAAATAGCACCACAGCGGCAGCCAATCAGAAAGCTGCCACATACACCGCCCTCCCTCCACAATTCCTCTGTCCGATACAAACACTCTTCTTTATTATATACTAGCTTGGGGACCCGGCGTTGCCCGGGTTATTAGAGAAAGTGGGTAATGGTGGTTCTGTATGCCAAGTTTGGTCTTTATTGGTCTTTGGATAACGGCTGCATTATTTTCAGGAAGTGAGTGAAGGTACTTGAAGTCCCATCATCCATGGTCCATCCTCCTACAAACAGCAGCAGGATATAGAGTGGGTCATGGGGGCTCTGTGTGCCAAGTTTGGTCTTTATCAGTCATTAGATGAGGGTGGCAGTGGTGTCAGTAAGTGAGTGAAGGTACTGCAAGTCCCATCATCCAAAGTCCATCCTCTTTCAAAGAGCAGCAGAATGTAGAGTGGATCATGGGGGCTTTATGTGCCAAGTTTGGTCTTGATTGGTCATTAGAAGAGGATTGCAGCAATCTTTGGAAGGGAATGGAGGTACTTGAAATCCCATCATCCATGGTCTGTCCTCCTCCAAACTGCACCAGGATGTAGAGTGGGTCATTGGAGCTCCATGTGCCAAGTTTAGTCTTGATTAGTCATTGGCGAGGGTCTCAGTCGTCTCAGGAAGTGAGTGAAGTGACTGCAAGTCCCATCATCCATTGTCAAATTCTTCCAAACCGCACCAGGATGTAGAGTGGGTCATGCTGGGTCTTTGTGTAAATTGTGTTCCTGATCCATCATTGTTGGCAGTTGTAATGGTCTTAGGAAGGGAGTGCAGGTATTGCAAGTCCCATCGTCCATGGTGCATCCTCCTTCAAACTGCACCTGGATGTAGAGTGCGTCATGGAGACTCAGTGTGCCAAGTTTGGTCTTTATCGGTAATTGGATGAGCGTTGCTGTGGTCTCAGGAATTGCGCAAAAGTACTGCAAGTCCCATAATCCATGGTCTATCCCCAGCCAAACACACACCAGGATGTAAAGTGGGTCATGAGAGGTCTATGTGCCAAGTTTGGTCCTGATCAGACATTGGATGAGTTTAACAGCGGTCTCAGAATGTGAGTGATGGTACTGCAAGTCCCATCATCCAAAGTCGATCCTCCTTCAAACTGCAGCAGGATGCAGAGTGGGTCATGGGGGCTCTGTGTGCCAAGTTTGATCTTGATCAGACATTAGATGAGGGTTGCAGCCGTCTTGGGAAGAGAGTGGAGGTACTTCAAGTCCCATCATCCATGGTCTGTCCTCCTCAAAAGTGCACCAGGATGTAGAGTGGGTCATGGGGACTCTGTGTGCCAAGTTTGGTCTTTATCGGTAATTGGATGAGCGTTGCAGTGGTATGAAGAATTAGCAATGGTACTGCAAGTCCCATAATCCACGGTCCATCCCCGGCCAAACCACACCAGGACGTAAAGTGGGTCATGAGAGGTCTATGTGCGAAGTTTGGTTCTGATCAGTCATTGGATGAGGTTAACAGCGGTCTCAGAATGTGAGTGGTGGTACTGCAAGTCCCATCATCCATGGTTCATACTCTTCCAAACTGCAGTAGGATGTCGAGTGGGTTATGGGTGCTCTGTGTGCCTATTTCGGTCTGTATTGGGAGTGTTCTGACCCAGCCCCTGGCCTTTCCTTTCCTCTCTTTCTCATCTCGGAATGTTGGATTTGAGGCTGGCCAATCAGAGACCATATGCAAATTTCCTTCTGTCATGCCCCGTTTCTGCCATGAACCCTCTTCTCCACCAGGGGCTCCTATTGAAGTTGGCCAATCAGAGACCATATGCAAATAGCACCACAGCGGCAGCCAATCAGAACGCTGCCACATACACCGCCCTCCACAATTCCTCTGTCCGATACAAACACTCTTCTTTATTATATATATAGATATAGATATAGATATAGATATAGATATAGATATAGATATAGATATAGATTTATTTACTATTCTTGTATACCGCTGTATCTCAAGCCCGAGGGCGACTCACAGTGGTTTCCAAACAGCAAAGACAATAAAAACAGCAGTAATTAATATACAGTAACAGTTAAATTACACATTTCCCTTAATCACTAATAACAATCGTCAATACACATCATCATCAATCATCAATACACAGGTATCACAATCCCATCCCCAATCGCCTCATCATCCAAGCGTAATCCAAATTCGTCGTCCATTGTTCCGTTCCTATGTTCAAATTACCAAAATTGCACTGAATTACTCAAACGCCTGCACAAACATCCAGGTCTTCAGCTTTCCAAGGAATGTCATGAGAGATGGTGCCAGCCTAACGTCTACAGGAAGGGCGTTCCACAGCCGAGGAGCCACCACCGAGAAGGCCCTATCTCTCGTCCCCGCCAACCGAACTTGAGAGGCTGGCGGGATCGAGAGCAGGGCCTCCCCGGAAGATCTCAAAGTCCGGATGGGTTCATAGGCCGAGATGCGGTCAGCTAGGTATCTTGGGCCGGAACCGTTTAGGGCTTTATAGGCCAATACCAACACCTTGAATTGGGCCCGGCAGCAAATCGGCAGCCAGTGGAGCTGGTGCAACATGGGGGTTGTGTGCTCCCTGCGCTCCGCTCCTGTTAGAATCATGGCTGCCCCGCGGTGGACTAATTGCAGCTTCCGGGCCATCTTCAGGGACAGCCCCACGTAGAGAGCGTTGCAGTAGTCTAGGCGGGATGTGACAAGAGCGTGGACTACCGTGGCCAAGTCAGACTTTTGAACAGGACATGCTCTTTGTGCTCAGCTGGAAGCCGGGGTGCCTCGGGTGAGAGGCCCTATGGGTTTTCCTATACAAAGTCTTTAGAACAGTGTTTCTCAACCTGGGGGTCGGGACCCCTGCGGGGGTCATAAGGGGAAGACAGTGGGGTCGACAAAGACCATCAGAAAACACAACATTTTCTGCTGGTCATGGGGTTATCGTTTATTATTATTATTATTATTATTATTATTATTATTATTATTATTTGCTTTATTTCTATACCGCATTTTTCAGCCCAATCAGGCGACTCAATGCGGTTTACACGATACAGGTTATCACAACAATGTCATAAGCCATTAAAACACATCATATACAACAGACAAAATCAACAACAATTATTATCAAATCATATCATAACGCCTCGATGAAATCAGATCCATTCTCATAATCCTTGTGCCATTCCTATGTTCGATTTTACCGTCTTCCTGTGTTCAGTTGCACTGTTTAGCCA
>NW_026844478.1:22096379-22130257 GCF_025583915.1 Anolis sagrei ordinatus
AGATGTCTCTGCCTTGGTCCTTTCACTATTGGCTGCTACTTCCCGGCGGATGTCAGGTGGTGCAATACCGGCTAAGCAGTGTAATTTCTCCAGTGGTGTAGGGCGCAGACACCCCGTGATAATGGCATGTCTCATTAAGAGCCACATCCACTGTTTTAGCGTGGTGAGATGTGTTCCACACTGGGCATGCGTACTCAGCAGCAGAGTAGCATAGCACAAGGGCAGATGTCTTCACTGTGTCTGGTTGTGATCCCCAGGTTGTGCCAGTCAGCTTTCGTACGATATTGTTTCTAGCACCCACTTTTTGCTTGATGTTCAGGCAGTGCTTCTTGTAGGTCAGAGCACGGTCCAGAGTGACTCCCAGGTATTTGGGTGCGCTGCAATGCTCCAGTGGGATTCCTTCCCAGGTGATCCTCAGAGCCCCCCGGGTGGCGCAGTGGGTTAAAGCGCTAAGCTACTGAGCTTGTTGACTGAAAGGTTGCAGGTTCGAATCTGGGGAGCGGCGTGAGCTTCCACTGTTTCTGCCAACCTAGCAGTCTGAAAATATGCACATTTGAGTAAATCAATAGATACCGCTTTGGTGAGAAGGTAACGGCGTTCCATGCTGTCATGCTGGCCACATGACCTTGGAGGGGTCTACAGACAATGATGGCTCTTTGGCTTAGAAATTGAGATGAGCACCACACCCTAGAGTTGGACACGACTGAACAATGTCAGGGGAAAACCTTTACCTTTATCTATGTGTGACTGTGGAGCAGAAAAAAACAACTCAGCATCTGTATGCTTGCCCACCATGCCCTGCCTTATGCACAGAGGAAGAATTGTTTAAAGCTACAGATAATAGGTGCCATTTTGGTGGGAAGGTAACAATGCTCCGTTCAGTCATGCCAGCCTCATGACCTTGGAGGTGTCTATGGACAACGCTGGCTCTTCGGCTTAGAAATGGAGATGAGCACCAACCCCAGAGTCAGACACGAGTGGACTTAATATCAGGAGAAAACCTTTATCTTTACCTTTACACACAATGCGGTCGCTGTTGCTTAGTTTTGGTCAAAAATTATTTAGTCGCTTGTGCTCCTTCTATTTTATCAGTTTTAAACTTGCTTTATTTATGCAATGCTTTGACACAAAAATAAATAACATTTAAAAATGGCAAAATTAAGAGTTATCCTTCGGATTTTTAAAATTTAATTGTTGAACCTGTAGATGCAGAATCTTTGAATACAGGAAACACATTGCATTTGATGGGAGCTGTCCAAGGTACTGAATCCCTATTGGGAATCTGGTTGAGCATTGTATTGTCAAAAGATTTCATGGCTGGAATCACTGGGTTGTTGTAGGTTTTTCGGACTATATGGCCATGTTAATCTGGGAGGATTTCCTAATAATTAGAAATAATGTGTGAGCAGTTCTCTCACAATCAAAATGGCATATATTAAATGAAACATGATTGAAGGATAATGCCTTCTGTAGATTCAAATGTTTGAAGAGTCTCTTGTTCTAGAGTGCTAGAATAATGTTCTAGAATGCTTCTAGAACATGGCCATATAGCCCAAAAAATCTACTACAACCTAGTTGAGCATTTTTGTTTGCTTCTATAAAATTCAGACTAAAGCTTGAAACACACTGACTTATTGAAATGGGAGAAGTCTCCGCTAGAGTATTATATTCAGAGGAAACCAAAACTGGTTAAACAACCCCGATGTTACAGACTCAAAGTAGATCAAAACCAGGTATAGAAATAGGAAATATGATACCTCTTTCTGAAGCAACTCCCTAAACATTTCCTTGGCATTCTGTTATGTCTCACTGCATTGTTGAGCCCCCTCTTGATCCTTCCTTCTTAGTTCAAACCACAATGGTTTGAAAGCACATCACTTTATTGCCGAACAGAGGCTGGAAATGTAGAAGATCCTGCTGTGAATGCCATCACTTGCCTTGCACTTAAAAGATAATCAACATACCATGGGGTCTTATTGGCGGCTTGTTCCACTACAAGGCATATCCTTGATGAAAACTTTGTCCTCATAATTTCAGTTGTTCTTTGTTGTGTGCAAAGAATAAAAGGGAATTCATTGTCTTGTGTCGGGAAAAAAAGTTAATCCTGAATACAAACATCCTTGGCTGCCAGATAATGTCATTTTGTTTGCACAAGATTACAATTACCAAGGCAGAGGAAAACACATTTAGAGCTTGCACACAAGTATTTGTGGTTATCCAAGGCCGAGACAGAGAGTAATATTTTAGGAACGCTGATAATCTATTGCAGCAGCTTTAATTATAGTTCTTGATCAGCGATGCGCTGATCACTGCCCAACGAGAGACTCTTCAAACATTTGAATTTACGGAAGGCATTATCCTTCAATTATGTTTCATTTAATATATGCCATTTTGATTGTGAGAGAACTGCTCACCCATTATTTCTAATTATTAGGAAATCCTCCCAGATTAAGTTTATGGCATTCTGAAAGCATAATCCCAAACTGATTGGGTTGCGACGATTCCTTTGAAAACAAAGTTGCACCTAGATATATTCCCCTTTTCTGTCTTTCCCCCTGCAAGTATCTTTTTGGTTTGGAGAAGGCCCAAACCATGAAGGCCCTATTTGCAAACCTATAACCCCCAGAGGTATGTTTGGTGTTGACATGAGGAATGGTTTTTTTTCACTTCAAAGAGAATCAAGACCTTATTTTCTCCATTGGCTTATAGAGCCCAGTTTTGGTGGTTCAGTTGACCTTGGAGAAGGTGGGTTTTGCAGACTCTTTTTGCATGATCTCCCAGGGCTTTCATTGTTCTTCTTTTTTGACTTGGGTGATGGTTGGACTTTTTATGTAGGTATCTATCCATGTGTCCAGGTTTTCTGTAAATTGTGTGTCCAGCACATCTAGAAATGGCAGTTTTTCTTCATTTTCTTTTTCCATGGTGAATTGGATGTTTTGGTGGATGCTGTTGAGGTGGTCCAGGAACTTTTTGAATTCTTCTTCTCCATGGCTCCAAATGGTGATGGTGCCATCGGTGCCATATAGTGGGCTACTCCATATAATGGATACTCCACCACAGACATCAGAAGAGATGCAAGATCAAGAACAAGCCACAAGAGTAAAGACAAAGATCCACTCAGAGGGAAAGTGTTCTTACCATACATCAAGGGAACCACTGACTGCATAGGGAAACTGATGAAGAAACACAACCTACAAACTATCTACCTGCCCACCAAAAAAAAAAAAAATCCAATGAATGCTACATTCAGCAAAGTACAAGCGGGATCCTCTCACTTTTACAGGAGTCTACCGTATCCCATGCACTGGTGGACAAATCTACATCAAGACCACCAAATGCAGCAGCATTGCCCAGAGACATATCAAGGAACGCAAAAGGCACTGCAGACTACTTCAACCAGAGAAGTGAGCCATAGCAGAGCACCTGATGAACCAACCTGGACAAAGCATATTATTTGAGAACACAGAAATGCTGGACCACTCTCACAACCACCATACCAGATGACAAAGAGAAGTCATTGAAATCCACAAACAGGTGGACAATTTCAACGGAAAGGAGGAAACCATGAAAATGAACAAAACCCGGCTACCTGTATTAAAAAAAACTCTCTAAAATCAGTACAGTAAATAAAGAGCAACACTGAAAAGCTGGGGATTTCCAAGTCTCAATCAGGGACAGCTCACACCTGCCAATAAAGGATTCCCCAAGGCAGAAAGCAGCCAGTCTTTGAAGCTGCAAGATAATTCAATGCTAATCAAGGTGGCCAGTTGCAACATTCACACTTGCCTCCAACAGACAAGAGTTCTTTCTCCCACCCTGGACCTTCCAATTTTCCAGTTTCCAACAAACCTCACAACCTCTGAAGATGCTTGTCACACATGCAGGTGAAACGTCCGGAGAGAATGCTTCTAGAACATGGCCATACAACCTGAGAAACATATAACAACCCAGAAGTCCACAGTTACACTTGTATAAACCCTACTTGCCTAGTTTCCAACTGACCTCACAACATCTGAGAAAGCTTGCCATAGATGTGGTTGATACGTCAGGAGAGAATGCTTCTGGAACATGGCCAGACAGCCCAGAAAACTCACAGCCAACAAAGTTCAACTTTTTTTCATTTCCCAAAATAGATACAGTTTGGTATGTTTGGGACTGAATGATGATGTGAACCAAATAAATGTCACCCCCACCCTTAATTTATCTACGCCTAGTTTGTATCGTCTTTTCTAGATAATTCTATTTAAAAGGGTCTTCCCACTTGATATAAACTGATGTGTGCCAGTTCGTTGCTACTGTTATATTCCAGTCCGAAAAGAACAGATATTTCAGACTTCACATGAGATTAATTCAGTCCGGGAAGTAGAGTGTAGATTTGCTCATTAGGGAGTAAAATGTGAAGACTCTGTTATCCTTTTTTTCCTTGTTGGAGATAAGAAAGCGAGATTACAGGGCCTGACCTAAGGATGCCTTTGATCATAAAGTGACTTATTCTTCAATTGATAGAGGTGAAAAGCTCAAAGTTGGCAAACTTCCTCCACTGATTGGCAAATATAATAGAATACACTGTCGAAAGATTGAGGTCAGCCACTGATGGATGTCCCTTCAAGGTCTTATAATGAGAGTCACATTTAAGCCTCAAAGAAAAAGCTACAGATATCTACAATCTATCCAGTGATCTATTATGATAACATAAAAGATCATACAAGGTCTGTGCAAAGAGGTCCTGGTGCTGGAAAACTTTTTATTCAACATGGACCATATGTCCTATAAACATGAAGAGGACAATAAATTGCCCCCTGGGGTCCATGTTGCCCAAGGCTGTATTGCTGTGCTTAATTCTAGACTCCCCAGGTTACCTTTGGGAACCATTAAATGCACCTTTTTCAAAATATTTTTTTTATTTCAAGGAATTAGGGCATGGGGAATATTTGAATATTTCCTGTATTGTTTCATGGATACTCTTCCATGAAACTTCCATGGACTTCCGGGTGAAGGCATGATGGCGGCAACAGCAGGTCTCTGAAAGCTCCGAAAAAGCCAGGAGACCTGGAGACCTCCGAAAAAGCACCTTTCTCTAAGGGAGGAGAACTCCAAATCTCCCTCATCCTGGCAGAAAGAGGTCATAAAAGCAGTGTATCTCAAAGAGGCCAACTCTTGGCATGGGGGTGGTGGGTTTCCATAAGGCGACCCCTCACACCTGTGCGAGAGAACCTCGCAGAGGCAGCTTCCCGGGAGAAGGACACGCGGCATACCGGTCACGTTCAAGCCAACCGCCTTCATTTTAAAGTAAAGAAAACAAAGGCAAGAAGAAAGAAGGAAAGAAAATAAGAGAAGCAGAGGAAAGAGACACTAATAAGAGTGAAATAATCTTAAAGTAAATAAACAAACTTACAGGTTGGAGAGAACGAAGAAGCAATAGACATCAAGGATGAACACCGAGGCTTGCAAAGGCCTTGGACCTCCAGGAAATAAAGCCTGGCTGCTCACTGGAGGGAAGGATATTAGAGGCAAAGATGAAGTACTTTGGCCACATCATGGAAATCTTAACACAATTATGCTGGGGAAAATGGAAGGAAAAAGGAAGAGGGGGCAACCAAGGGCAAGATGGATTGGAATGGCATGACCCTGTTCATCTTCTTAGGCAATCCCTAGTTGTCCGAGTAGGATTGTCTTCCAAGATCGGTGTCCTGGTGGTGGTTCCGTATGTGACTGTGGAGCCCTATTCTTGACGTAAATGTTCTCCCGCATTGAGGGCATCGGTTTACTGGTGGAAGGTGGTCCCGGTTGGGGTTGGTTTGGTGTTCCTTCCTCTTGGCATGTTTCTCTCTTTCACCCTCCATTCGTGCCTCTTCAAATTCTACAGCACTGCTGGTCACACCTGACCTCCAGCTGGAGTGCTCAAGGGCCAGGGCTTCCCTGTTCTCAGTATCTATGCCAGAGTGTTTAAGGTTGGCTTTGAGCCCATCTTTCAATCTCTTTTCCTGTCCTCCAACATTCCGTTTTCTGTTCTTGAGTTTGGAATAGAGCAACTGCTTTGGGAGACGGTGGTCAGGCATTCGGACAATGTGGCCGGTCCAGCAGAGTTGATGGCGGAGGACCATCACTTTAGTGCTGGTGGTCTTTGCTTCTTCCAGCACGCTGACATTTGTCCACTTGTCTTCCCAAGAGATTTGCAGGATTTTTAGGGGCAATGCTGATGGAATCATTCTAGGAGTTGCATGTGATATCTGTAGATAGTCCATGTTTCACAGGCATATTGCAGGGTTGGGAGGACAATACCTTTATAAACAAGCACCTTGGTATCTCTATGGATGTCCCGGTCCTCAAGCACTCTGTGCTTCATTTGAAAAAAATCAGAAAAATTCAGCTTCACTCTGAAGGAGCTGGGGGTAGCCAAGGGCAACAGGGAGCTCTGGCATAGGTTGGTCCAGGAAGTCACAAAGAGTCAGAAGCAACTGAACGAATAAACAACAAAAAGTCTTTTGCCCTTTTGCAGCCCCACCACATATGATAAAAGGTACCCACGTGGGTTCCACATTTCCAGAATTGGATCCTGAATATTTTTATAGCACTTGGACAGTTTTTGGTACATCATTTTATACCAATTTCCTTTAAGATCATATGAATATGTGTATTTTAATTTGGTGTTGGAAAGCCCATTGGCACAGTAGGTTAAACCCCTGTGCTGGCAGGACTGAAGACCGACAGGTCGGAGGTTCGAATCCGGGTCAGCTCCAGCTCCCCATTGCAGGGACATGAGAGGGTGGTAAAATATCAAAACATCCGGGCGTCTCCTGGACAAAGTCCTTGCAGATGGTCAATTCTCTCACACCAGAAGCGATTAGCAGTTTCTCAAGTCGCTCCTGACATGACAAAAATAAAAGGTATTCCAGGTATTCTCCTATTCTTCCATTTTTATTCAGTGTCCAAAGTGTACCACCCATTTCATCATACAATATTTTACTTGTTCTGTTTCTGTTGACCACTGCAAGAGAATTTTGTAGATTTTTGTAATTGCCTTCTTTTTAAATAGGAGTATTTCATTCCTCCTGACCTTTAGGAAGCTAGTAAAATCATGGCTATGGAACGAGGCATTCCCAGAATGATGGCTGAGACTGGCAATTGACCAAAGTTATGGACCACAAGATACAGACTGAATTGGACATGATTTTATCTTGGCGAATTGGCTTATATGTATTTTACCCTATATGTATTTTATTTCACTGTTGATGTTTGTTGTTAGAGTGTTTTGATATTTTAGATTGTACTGTTAGCATTGAATCCTTACTGTTAGCCGGTCTGAGTCCCTTTATGGAGGTAGAGAAGATTGGGATATACAAGTTTTAAATAAATAAATAAATAAAGTTTGTCTGCAAAGCCAACTTTTTTTTATCTTTGTAGTAGTACTCTTGTTTATATTGGAACCATGAAATGTTCTTGTGAGTAATTATTTCTTCTTGGGATTTTGAAATACAGCCCCCTTTTTGCTTTTCCAAGATCTCTGAAATGCACCTAAATAGCTCAGAACACAAATGATTTCCCCACATCCATCTCTGCTCAACATAATGAACATCTGATTTTCAAAACCCAAAATGTACCTTTGGTGACTTCCTAGTTTACTTTTCTCAATTCACATAGCCCTCAAGCTCCCAGGAGCAGGAAATTGGCCTATGGGCATGCCATGGTTGTCTATCTTTTGTGTGTATGTGTCTATGTGTGTGCAAAAACTTGTCAGCCAAACAATTCACAAATAATACACACTGATCCTGCATCACGTTGGTCTTTTAATTTGGGTTGCAATTGCAGCAATTAAGAACAATGAGACAAGAAGAACAACCACAACATGCACAGACATTTGAACAGGACTGGAGTTAGATCCCTGGTAGACAAAGATCAGATCTGGGATGGAGTCCACAGGTGAATGCAGGTCTTGGCTAAAACATTTTTGTTGCCTCAGGTTGGATTGTCAACAAGATTCACAAAATTCCTCTTTCTTGAGACGAGCAGTCTTGACATTCTGAGACAGTCTGCCAAGTAATCCACAGCCTCGGCAAGAATTTCGCCTGCAGTATGAGAATGAGAGAAATGAGAATATGAGAATGAGAGAAATGCTTTTCTTTTCAAGGAGGTGGCCATAATTTTCACAAAGCCTTTGCACAAAACTACTGTATTTTCCATGCTGAAGCAAAGTGCACAGACCCAAAGGTGAAAAAATTATAGATGCAAAAGACAGGTGAAAGATAAGATGGTTTTGCATGAAGAACTGTCATCTATACAAATAAAAATGTATTGTTCGTTTGTGGGATTAACAGAACTCCAAAACCATTGGACGAATTGACACCAAATTTGGACACAAGACACCTAACAACCCAATGTATGTCCTTCATTCAAAAAATTGATTTTGTCATTTGGGAGTCGTAGTTCCTGGGATTTATAGTTCACCTACAATCAAAGAGCATTCTGAACTCCACCAATGATGGAATTGAACCAATTTTGGGCACAGAACTCCCATGACCAACAGAAAATGCTAGAAGGGTTTGGTGGGCATTGAACTTGAGTTTGGGAGTTGTAGTTCACCTACATCCAGAGAGCACTGTGGACTCAAACAATGATGGATCTGGACCAAACTTGGCACAAGTACTCAATATGTTTAATAGGCCTGGGCGGTTTCGTTCGTTAATTTTGTAATTCGTTAAATATTCGTTAATTTTAGCAATTACAAAACAATTACAAAACTTATTTTTAAACCCGGAAGTGTTTTTAAATATCGAAACGGCATGCGCCAAAAAAATTTGTATTTCCGTCCATTTCGGAAATACGTAAGATGGCTTGGCTAGATGCTTGCTGGGAGCTCTCCTCTCTCTCCTCTCCTTAGCCAGTCAGAGCCTGAAAGAGGAGGAGGAGGAGGAGGAGGAGAGGGCGGGGAAGGCGCCGGCTGAGCAAGCGAGCGAGAGGGCGAGCGACCCTCAGCGGGAAGGCGGCCCGTCCCTCCTTCCTCACCTTTGCGGTGGGTGTGCTTCGTTCTCCCAATTCCTTAGTGGAGGGCTGTGCTTCGTTCTCCCAATTCCTTAGCGGAGGGCTGGGCTAGATGGCCTTTGGGGAGCCCTTCTCCCAATTTCGCATTGCTTCGGAGGAGCCGGGCCCGACTCGGCGGCAGCGCTTGAGGGCCCGCCAGAGTGAGTGCCTGCCTTCCCTCCTTAATAATAATTTCTCCTCCCTATTCTACTAAATTAATAATTAAATTAAAAAATATTGAAAAAATATTGGAAAAAAAAGGGCGCCATCTTTACAAAATGTTTTGTAAATATTAACGAAATTTCGTAAATACCGAACTTTTTAAAGGGAAAATTTTGTAATTATTTTAAATATCGAAACAAAAAAAAACCCCAAATACAAATCGATTTTAGAAACAAATTTTTGCGTTGTTACCCAGGCCTACCAAATACTGATGGAGTTTGGGGGAAATAGACCCTTGACATTTTGGGAGTTGTAGTTTCTGGGATTTATAGTTCACCTACAATCAAAGAGCATTCTGAACCCCACCAACGACAGAATTGGGGCAAACTTCCCACACAGAACCACCATACTTAAGGCCATCCAGTCCAACTCCCTTCACCAGGGCAAGAAAACGTAATCAAAGCCCTCCTGACAAAGAGCCATCCAGCCATAGATATAGATAGATATGATTCACACACACACACACAGATATAGTATCATCGATTTGAAAGGGACCCCTAAAGAAGGACAATTCTATGTTCCAGAGTAGGCAAACCAGACAATCTCCACATCAACACTGACAAAGAAACAACAAGGAATACTGTTTACCCACAAGCATAAAGACATTACATATATTAGAAACCATTACTTTATTTTCCAGATAACCAGACTGGGCCACAGCAACGCGTGGCAGGGGACGGCTAGTAGGTTCTATAAAATTATGTGCAAGTCGTGCAAAAATTATTCTCATAAGCATGAGAATGTTTACTGAAAAGAGCAAGATGTACCTTACTATCTTGCAAGTTGTGTGAGAACAAGACACCTCCCCAGAAGTGGAAAACAAGCATGGTGCCCCACTCATTGAATGTATAAAAGCTATAGCTTCACTGAACAATGATAACACTATGCAACATGATTTTCGTTCCTAGGTTGTAGATGTCATTTTCTAATTGATTCTATCATTTAAAAAAAATGGAAAAAGTTTGTGAAACTGCAAAAAGTGTTATTTTTGCAGGACATCACACAGCAAATTTTGCTATAGTTTTTCAGTAAATATCTTATTGAGTCTCAACCAATTCAACCTGTGTGACAGCCACGGAAATGAAGTTTCTGGAGCATAACTACTTTCAAAGCAAGTACCACACAATTAAACAGGACATAACACTTTCAAACCAGGAACAGATTTTTCCCCCCAAATTTGGTTACCTAGTATAATTGGAGAGCATACTTCACCATATATGAAGATAGTTAAGGGGTTCACTAGTAGACAGCTTTGTCTATCAACTTCCTGCCACCTCCCAGAATTAGATGCTATTTGAAATAGCTATCTTATTTTACATGGGGTTGGGCCTAGGTATATGTCAGTACTATTTGGCAAGCTGAAGCCCAGTAATAATTTTAGATTGGTCCAGAGGAGATTTGCCTGAGGCTGAAACAGTATCACTTACTAGGCCTGGGTAACAACGGAAAAATTTGTTTCTAAAATCGATTTGTATTTGGGGTTTTTTTGTTTCGATATTTAAAATAATTACAAAATTTTCCTTTTAAAAAGTTCGATATTTACGAAATTTCGTAAATGTGAAAAAAATTACAAAACATTAACGAATCGATTTCCGAAACAGTAACGAATCGATTCGTTAATGGCGGACGCGACCGCGAAATACGCTAAAAAACCTCCAAAACCTTCTGAAGCTTCCCTCTCCCTCTGTTGTTGACTGTTGGTGTGATATTATAATTTTTTTTCACTAATTAAACCATAAAACTGGCCCAGACATGCGGAAATAATAACGAAACGACCTCAAAACAATAACGAAATGAATACAATATCGAAATACGAAGCATTTACAAAACGTTTTTGAAAATTTGTTTTTTTAATAATTGCTCCAGAATGGTTCGTTATCATTTTGTAATTGAAAAAATTAACGAATTATTAACGAATTACGAATTAACGAAACGAAACCGCCCAGCCCTATCACTTACCTAAGCCCACCCAGTGAGTTTCCATGGCTGAGTGGCAATTTAAAGCCTGGTCTTTGGCATTGTTGTCCAGCATTCAAACCCCTCTACCATACTGACTCAGTAACTTGGTGTGTCCAGATAAAAGATGCAGATGGCAGATGAAATGTGTATGGGGATTGGGGACTATTGCCTTTCAGAACAAATGAGAAAATGCTAGTACAAAGTAGTTTCTTTTATGTTTAATCGGTCTTAGAACAACTATACAAAGCAGAAAAGTCAGAGATTTGAATGCTAACTTTCTGTACAATAATCAGAAAGACATATGGAACCCCAATTCTAGTAGAAGAGAAAGTATGTCCATTTAATAGAGCTATATTAACTTTGTTGATGTAAAATAAATTGTTTGAAAACTCAGAAAGAAACTGCAAGTCGCTTCTGGTGTGGGAAACTGCAAGTTGCTTCTAGAGCCCCCGGTGGCACAGTGGGTTAAACCCCTGTGCTGGCAGGACTGAAGACCGACAGGTCGCAGGTTCGAATCCGGGGAGAGGCGGATGAGCTCCCTCTATCAGCTCCAGCTCCTCATGCGGGGACATGAGAGAAGCCTCCCACAAGGATGATAAAAACATCAATTCATCCGGGCGTCCCCTGGGCAACGTCCTTGCAGATGGCCAATTCTCTCACACCAGAAAGAAATATTAACAACCTTAGATATGCAGATGATACCGCTTTGATGGCCAAAAGTGAGGAGGAGCTGAGGCGCCTTATCACGATGGTGAAAGAAGAAAGTGTAAAAGCTGGATTGCAGTTAAATATAGCAACCAGACTGATTGATAACTGGCAAATAGAAGGAGGAAATGTGGAGGCAGGGACAGACTTTGTATTTCTAGGTGCAAAGATGACTGCAAATGCAGGGTTGCAGTTAAACGTAAAAAACAAGATTATGGAAACCAGACTGATTGGTAACTGGCTAATAGAGAGAGAAAATGGGTTGTTGCAGGTTTTTCTGGGCTATATGGCCATGTTCTAGAGGCATTTTCTCCTGATGTTTCACCTGCATCTATGGCAAGCATCCTCAGAAGTGACCTCACTACCTCCGAGGATGCTTGCCATAGATGCAGGCAAAACGTCAGGAGAAAATGCCTCTAGAACATGGCCATATAGCCCGAAAAAACCTACAACAACCCAGTGATTCCAGCCATGAAAGCCTTCGACAATACAGAGAGAGAAAACATGGAGGCAGAGACATACTTTGCATTTCTAGATGTGAAGATTACTGCAGATGCAGACTGCAGCCAGGAAATCAGAAGACATTTCCTTCTTTGGAGGACATTAAGGACCAATAAAATAGTGAAGAGTAGAGACATCACATGCAATGAAGATGCACATAGTTAAAACAATGGTATTTTCTGTAGTAACCTATGGATGTGAGAGCTGGACCATAAGGAAGGCTGAGCGAAGGAAGAGAGACGCTTTTGAACTGTGGTGTTGGAGGAAAATTCTAAGAGTTCCTGGGACCATGAGAAGATCCAACCAGTCTATACTGAAACCCGGCTGCTCATTGGAGGAAAGGATATGAGAGGCAAAGATGAAGTACTTTGGCCACATAATGAGAAGACAGGAAAGCTTGGAGGAGACAATGATGCTGGGGAAAATAGAAGGAAAAAGGAAGAGGGGCTGGCTGTTGGGGTTCAGCCTGAGTTTGAACCTGATTCTCTGTTTGTACCTCCTGATGCTAATGAAAATATATTTACTGATGCTAATGAAAATGTACTTCCTGATGCTAATGAAAATGTACTTCCTGTTATCAATGATCCTGAAATTAGTGACAATGCTCCTGAAATTAGTGAGGAAGAAACTTCTGCAGATGTGGAAAATGAAAGTACCAGTGTTCATGAGAATGTTTCAGAGGGAAGCAATGACCTTTCACTCCCTTCTGCACCTGGGATCCCTAATGAGAACAGAAGGGGGCAGATCTGGCAGGACAGAAGTAAATCACTCAGCTTGAGAAGGTCGTCGAGATTAAAAGAAAAACAAACAAGGGCTTCAAAGCAGGGAGGCGTATCACGGAACCAATTCTTCGGTTTTAAGTGCCTTTCGCCAGGCTGACTTTCTCAGTTCAGGCATCGTTTCAGATTGATGAGTACCTTGGCAATTCTCCCGGTTCCCTTGGCCATTGTCTTGAGAAATTTCTAGGACACCAAGTACGGTTAGTGGATTGCTAACAGGTTCCAGTGTTTTACAGTGTGGCGTTGAGTTTTGATCTTGTTCATGGACATTCATGTTTGCTAATTTTGCTGTGGCTTTTGACTTTGCATTTTCCCTTTATTTTGTAACCATTTTTCTTCAATAAAAAGGATTGTTTTTTCACAGTCAAGTGTGGTGGATGGTTATCTTAGGGTCTCGTTTCCTGTTCTGGGTTGCAACACTGGCCAAGGGCAAGATGGATGGATGGCATCCTTGAAGGGACTAGCTTGACCTTGAAGGAGCTGGGGGTGGCCATGGCCAACAGGTAGCTCTGGCATGAACTGGTCCATGAGTTCACCAAGAGTTGGAAGTAACAGAACAAATAAACAACAGTCTATCTATAACCTGTGGCTGTAGCAGTTTCTGAAAGCAAATCTTAGATTTACATTCTATAGATTACTACCCAATTTACAATCAGTTTAATCAAGAAACATCCATTCATTTTATGACGCCAGGTAAAACATAAAATGAAAAACACTTCTGATGAACCAGACCTGTTTCAAACCAATGTTTCACGTCTTCCTCTGCTTCACAGCAATTTCTATTTGGATGCAAAGTTTCATTTGAGAGAAAGTTTATGATAAATGTTTCCAGTGTGTGAGCCAGTAAATGACAGTCAGTTGTGATTACTCTTCAGGCTGTTACAATCATATTTCTGGTTTACAACAGTGACGTCCTGCCTGTGTCTTTCAAAATGGATTTCAACTGATTACTTTTGTTGCCTTTGATTGGAAAAGCTCATCAAATAAAAAAAAAACTCTGAAAAAATAACTTGCAAAAATAAACATCCTAGATTTTTGTTAACATCCGCATGGCAAAATGCTCATGAAATGTAAAAAACAGAAATAACACTACAGGGCATTCACTATCTTTGGAACAACACACTAAAATAAATTCTAGGTATTCTGAATATATTCTCAAAACTGCTTTGCTATGATTGTGAATCGGACCTATTTACTTGTCTAGAATTGATGTATTCCCTGCTGTCTGAGCCATTACTATTGACCATCCCAAACAACAATACAGTTGTTTGGGATGGTCACTTGCAACAGCTCCACAGGTCACTAATAAAAGAATCAGTGAGAAACATCATCGATTTTTAATTATGAAAAAGCAGATTGATACAAAGACAGTTGGGCATATTCATCAGCTATACTGACTAAAATATAGACTGATATCTGAAGGCAAATGCAAATCCTGATGGGGAAATTATGAATTGGTAACCCTTGAATCTTATGCAGAGGTGGCCCTAGGTAATTTTCAATGGTAAGCAAACAGTATTTTGGCGCCTCCCCCCCAACTAATCACTGATATATCTTTTCTGTTCGTCGTGGGAGTTCTGTGTGCCATATTTGGTTCAATTCCATCATTGGTGGAGTTCAGAATGCTCTTTGGTTGTAGGTGAACTATACATCCCAGTAACTACAACTTGCATATGTCAAGGTCTATTTTCCCCTAAGAGCGCCTCAAGAGCACCCCTGGGCAAAATCAACTATACTGCAAATACTTACTTTGCATAATGGGTTGAGCCACCCCTGATCTTATGTCTGGATATTTAATTACAGTCAACATGTATGAGCTTTAAAAGCTTGGCTCATTTTGATTTCTTTTGTTATCCAAATGCAGTGTTAAATGTGCTTTCAAGTCATTTCCAAATCACAATGACTCTAAGGTGAAACTACCACTGGGTTTTCTTGGCCGTGGGTTGCTGTAAGTTTTTCAGACTGTATGGCTATGTTCCAGAAGCATTCTCTCCTGATATTTTGCTTGCATCTATGGCAGGCATCCTCAGAGGTTGTGAGGTATTTCTGAAGATGCTTCTGAGGATGCCTGCAATAGATGCAGGTGAAACGTCAGGAGAGAATGCTTCTGGAACATAGCCATACAGTCTGAAAAACTTACAGCAACCCAGTGATTCTGGCCATGAAAGCCTTCAACAACACACTTCCTTGGCCACATTCGCTCGCCCTTAACCTTCCTCACATGGTGAGAGGGTCTGATATGCCCACTGTCACCCAGCACATTTTCAGATTCTGATCTCTGGGTTTGCATGGCTTGTCTACACCAGGGCTTTTTAAACTTTTCCATTTGTGGCTCCTTTTGGCCCAAGAAATTTTATATCACTCCAGATATATAAGCATATACAATAGGTATAAAACTCAAACATTTACTGATGAATCAGGCTGAATTTCTTTTTATGAGGTACAGCTGAAGCATCTTGTTCAGAGTTGACTGGAAACACTGCACAACAGATTTGGGTATATCTACAACAGCCACTAGGAGGCATTGGGAAAACTGTTAGAGTTGCCACATTTTTGTGTCCCCAACACTGAGCGAAAGAGACCATATTTGGGGTTGTAACCCATGGTTTAAGAAGCAGTGGTGTACTTCTTAACTCTAAAATCTGGACCAGAAGCTATGCCTGGAAGTTCAAGCAATATCCTGGGGCTTCCAGTCCATAACATGGGGTAAATCAATAGTCCAGCATTAAGGAAAGTTGGAGAATGCAATTTCCACACTCCAAAGTGACCACTATAGTGGGGACAGGATAGAGTTGGAAGATACCTTGTGGGCCATCCAGTCCAATCCCATTCTGCCAAGAAGCAGGAAAATTGCATTCAAAGTACTCCGACAAATGGTCATCCAGCCTCTGTTTAAAAGCCTCCAAAGGAGTCTCCACCACACTCCAGGGCAGGGAGTTCCACTGCTAAATGGCTCTTACAGTCAGGAAGTTCTTCCTAATGTTCATATGGAATCTAATTCTTGTAGTTTGAAGCCATTGTTCCATTGTGTCCTAGTCTCCAGGGCAGCAGAAAACAAGCCTCCTCCCTCCTCCCTATGACTTCTTCTCACATATTTATACATTGTTATCATTTCTCCTCTCAGCCTTCTCTTCTTCAGGCTAAACATGCCCAGCTCTTGAAGCCATTCCTCATAGGGCTTGTTCTCCAAATCCTTGATCATTTTAGTTGCCTTCCTCTGGACGGTAAGTGTCATTCTCTATCCCTGGGTTGTCTGAACTTGGGCAAAGTAAGTTGGCCTTGTAAGCCATGATGGCTGGTTCTGAATCAGAATTGGCCCAATTGTTTACACATTACAAAGTGTAAGTGAACTCCATAGTTTTGGGGAGGCTCTAGAGGAGATGGTTATGGTGATGGAAGAGGTGGAGGTAGTGATGGTGGAAATTGAGATGGTGATGATGGAAATGGAGATGGTGATGGTAGAAATTGAGATGGTGGAAATGGAGGTGGAGATGGAGGTGGTGATGGTGGAGGTGGCAATGGTGGAAATTATGGAGATGGAGGTGATGGAAATGGAGGTGGCGATAGTGAAAGTGGAGATGGTGATGGTGGAAATGGAGATGATGTTGATGGAGGTGGAGGTGGAGGTGACGATGGTGGAGGTAGTGATGATGGGAATTATGGAGATGGAGGTGATGGAAATGGAGGTGGAGGTGGTGATCGTGGAGGTGGAGGTGGTGATGGTGGGGGTGGCCAAAGAAGGACAAGTGGCCTTCCCAGCCATGTAGGGTCAATTGGCTTTGTGAATCATGTGTCCATTCGCCACGAAGTCTATTCACCTCCATTCCACCAGTGCAAATGGGCCCTTAATCTATGACAATTTATGCTACTAACTTGTTCTCTCAGCTAATCCCTATGAGTGCTACAAGGCCCTTTGGCATAGTGATCTTCATACAAGCAAGAATTAATAACTAAAAAAAAAATTCTTGCCATTGCAAGTGAATCCTAAAACAGTGCAAAAGTTTTCTTTGATTTTCAGTGTAGGAAAAATGGTTACTTTGTGCAGCTTTGTATAAAACGTGACTGTGTTACACTACGTAGACCTCCACTATGATCAGATTATGTCACTTGAAAGTCCTGAGAGCGAGAAAATCCCTTTTCATTTATTTGCTTGTGTGAGTGTATTTCTTATTTTAATCGCCCACTAAATTGAGGATCCCTTCACAGGTTAAAAAATAATTTGAAAAACCCGTGCTTTAATATTTCATGAATAAAACTAATTAACTGACAAGATTGTTTATTCAAAATAGTTCTTACACCTTCTCCTCTAATTACTTTTCATTCATGAAATATTTAAGAAGGGAAAATCCAAATTATTTTCAACTATCGCTACAGTTTTGAGTGGACTGGATCCGGAGGAGGAAAAACACACACGTGTAGACATCTATCAGCTGCTAGCACCTTTTACTCTGACAGATATGTCATAGAAATAACAGTAAATATTTTATGATGACATTGCAAGTGATGAAGAGATTCACGGCGTCGTAAGACCCGCAATACACATCGCTGGCAGGATTTTGGCCAATTGATAAGCTTCAGGCCCTGTGGGCTGGACACTTGCGATAAGGGATGCTGATGGATTCCACTGGAACTGGGCTTCCCTTCTTTTACAGCCAAATAATACCAGACTGACTGATAAATGTGCCAGATTGGGAGGAAGATGATGCCCTTGAAATTTGCAGAGATATTGCATATATTAGTCAAAAATCCTATATCACTTGTCAACATTTTTTCAATCATATGAAGAGGCCAAAAAGACACACTTCTTGGGAAGCTAAGCTAAATGGAGGTGGATGAAGAACTATAGCTGGGACCAGAACAGAGATAGTAAAAGGCAAAGGTTTCCCCTTGACATTAGGTTCAGGCATGTCCAACTCTGGAGGTTGGTGCTCAACTCCATTTCTAAGCCGAAGAGCCGGCGTTGTCCATAGACACCTCCAAGATCATGTGGCTGGCATGATTACATGGAGCGCCATTATCTTCCTGCTGGAGGTAGGAAGGTATTGATCTACTCACATTTGCATGTTTTCAAACTGCTAGGTTGGCAGAAGCTGGGATGAACAGTGGGAGCTTACCCCATCTGCAGATTCTAACTGCAGACCTTTCGGTCAGCACATTCTGCAGCTTAGAAGTTAAACCTTCTGTGCCAGCATGGCCTCTTTTCAGGCAATGAGTAAGATACGGTGATAAATAATGAGAAAAATGCATATAAAAGAAAACACATTTCTGCATATATAAAAATGCAAATAAGTAGGAAAATGTGTATAACCGCATGTATTATTAGCAAAGCCAATCTGTTGACTGTAGGAGGAAAAAATAACCTTCAAGATAATGATAATAATAATAATAATAATAATAATAATAATAATAAGGAAGAGCCCTGTGTAGACGTTGATTCAACCAGAGAAGTCAGCCATAGCAGAGCACCTGATGAACCAACCTGGACACAGCATATTATTTGAGAACACAGAAATGCTGGACCACTCTCACAACCACCATGTCAGACTACACAGAGAAGCCACTGAAATCCACAAGTATGTGGACAATTTCAACAGAAAGGAGGAAACCATGAAAATGAAAAAAAAAATGACTACCAGTATTAAAAAACTCAAAAACCAGGACAGTAAATAAAGAGCAGGGGGAATCCAGACAGGAAACAATCAGGGCCAGCCAACACCTCCCAACAAAGGATTTCCCAGGCAGGAAGCAGCCTAGCTTTGAAGCTGCAATGCTAATCAAGATGGTTAATTACAACATTGACACTTGCCTTAAGCAGACAAGAGTTCTTTCTCCCACCCTGGACATCATTTCACAGATATATAAACCCAATTTTCCTAGTTTCCAACACACCTCACAACCTCTGAGGATGCCTGCCATAGATGTGGGTGAAACACCAGGAGAGAATGCTTCTGGAACATGGAAAGACAACCCAGATACAAAATAAATATACAAAAAAGTAAAAACCCAACAAAACTGCCAAGCTTCATTTGCAATGTCCTCCATAGACAGCAACCCAATCCATTTCTAAGCCAAAGAGTCGGCGTTGTCCATAGATGCCTCCAATGTCATGTGGCCAGCAAGACTGCATGGGGCACTGTTACCTTCCTGTCGGAATGGTACCTATTGATCTACTCACATGTGCATGTTTTCAAACTGCTAGGTTGGCAGAAGCTGGGGCTAACGGCAGCAGCTTACCCCATCAGCAGATTTGAATCACAGAACTTCCAGTCAGAAAGTTCTGCAGCTTAGCAGTTGAACCCTCTGTGCCACCACAGTCCATTTTCAGGCAATGAGATAGATATGGTGATAAATAATGAGAATTTCCCAGGCAGGAAGAAGCCTGGCTTTGGAGCTGCAAGGCCATTCAACACTAAACAAGATGGTTAATTACAACATTGACACTTGCCTCAAGCAGACAAGAGTTCTTTCTCCCACCCTGGACAGATATATAAACCCAATTTTCCTAGTTTCCAGTACACCTCACAACCTCTGAGGGTGCCTGCCACAGATGTTGGTGAAACGTCAGGAGGGAATGCTTCTGGGACATGGCCAAACAGCTTGGAAAATTCACAGCAACCCAGTCCTCAGAAAGTTCTTCCTCCACCATATGTGTCCACATATACACAGACAGTTTGGGTATTACATGAGAAACTATTCTTATTCTTTCTTTCAAGAGAAAGCAGCACATGAGAACTGAAATTGTTAGCATTTGGTGTCCCTTTGGGTCTGGCAAGCATTACAGTTTTATTAAAATGTGGCGATTAGAGGTTTTATTTCCTGCCATTTCCGAGTTCTTTCTTCCCTGACCTTTTATCAGAAAAGGAACTGTGGGTCTGCTGGGGAAATGCCGCCCTTTTGCCTAGGGAAGGTGAATAAATCTTCATAAATCTTTGTAGGTTATTACAAACCTGAGCTATCTTATCTGTAGCCAATCTGAGCCTAAACTGTAATTACTCAGATTAGCTTTGATACGGCTACAGTTAAGGCAGTGTAGGGAAACTCTTGAGACATAAGATAGACTTTGAAATAATCTCAGGGCAGATTACTTATATATTAATGTCTCTACTAAATGGCAGGAGGGGGAGTCTTTAAAGAATACAGAGAAGGAATGCTACATCGGAATTAAAAGAAGTCAGGACTGGATCTAATTTTCAATGGCAAGGTTCCAGCTTGGTCATTTCAAGCCATTGCATTCCTTTCGGCATTGACATCCTTTCCGGTTTTGGGAACTTATGATCAACTACTCCGAAGTTTCTCAAGGACATTATCTCTCAATAGACTTGATCACCAGTTCTTCTGAGTTAAGAATAAGAGGTCAACCCTCCCTTCAGAGTTATATGAACAGCCTACTGAGTTGTAGTTAGTGAATATTAGGGTTGTGCATTTGGGGCAAACCTTGACCTGTTTTGTGTCCCGGCTTTTGGTGAGGACCTCAATCCATTTTTTGGAAGCCTCCCAAAATTGGGAAAGTAGATTTCGGTTTTTGCTCTAGGATGCTGAAAAATCCATTTTCTCTTGACCCATTATTGGGGGGGGGGCTTCCTAGGCTCCCCATCTTGCATGCTTTAAAGAGGCTTCTTCTTACCTGCTGTTTCTACTCTAGACAAGGCACTTGGCTCCAAGCACCGGCAGGCATGCATGCTTTCTGGGCCTGCACACCACACATGCACTCTCTTTCCAAAGCAAGGAGGTCCTTGCCTTGGAAAGAGAGTGTATGTGTGGCGTGCAGACCCAGAAAGCATGCACAATTGCCAGTGTGTGCAGCCGAGTGCCTCCTCTAGAGCAAGACTTTCTTACTTTGGAGGAGGGGATTGGCTGCAGGCACTGGCAGGCACGCATGCTTTCTGGACCTGCATGCTACATACGCATTCTCTTTCCAATGCAAGGAGGCAAGTTCTGGGAGGCGCTTGGCTGCAGGTGTGCACACTTTCTCTCCTGGGCTACACCACACCAGCCAGCCATGTACTTTCCAAGGTATTTTAAGGAAATTTCCCACATCCAGATTAAGGAAGTGTGATGACCTCCACTTCCATGTTGAGCTGATTTTCATACTGGGAAGGGCCTTCCCATTACGTCCTCCTGAAGTAATGAAAGAAACTAAAGAAATGAAGAAAATGGGAAAACAAATTATGCTCACAACTCTAGTGAATATTAAAAATGGGTTGTTGTAGTTTTTTTGGGGTTTTATAGCCATTTTCTAGAAGCAATCTCTCCTGATTTTTCATCTGCATCTATTGCAGGCATCCTCAGAGGTTGTGAGGTCTGTTGGAAACTAGGAAAATGGGTTTATATATCTATGGAATGATGTCCAGGGTGGGAGAAAGAACTCTTGTCCATTGGAAGTAGGTGTGAATGTTTCAATTGGCCACCTTGATTAGCATTGGATGGCCTGATAGTTTTTACATGTGGCTTGTTACTGCCTGGGGGAATTCTTTGATGGGAGGTTATTAGCTGTTCCTGATTGTTTCTTCTCTGGAGTTCCCCTATGTTTGAGTTTTGTTATTTATTTACTGTTGTAATTTTAGAGCAGGGGTCCACAAACATTTTAAACAGAGGGCCAGGTCACAATCCCTCAAACTGTTGGAGGGCCGGATTATAATTTGAAAAAAAATGAATGAATTCCTATGCACACTGCACATATCTTATTTGTAGTGCAAACACTTAAAAATAATACAATAATTAAAATGAAGACCAATTTTAACAAATATAAACTTAATAGCATTTCAATAGGAAATGTGGGCCTCCTTTTGGCTGATGAGATAGGATTATTGTTGTGGGGTGTGTTTTCAAGTCATTTCAGACTTAGGTTGACCTTGAGCGAGGGCCGGGTAAATGACCTTGGAGGGCCGCATCCAGCCCCCGGGCCTTAGTTTGAGGACCCCTGTTTTAGAGGGGTTTTTTAAAATACTGGTAGCCAGATTTGGTTCATTTTCATGGTTTCTCTTCCTTTCTGTTGAAATTGTCCTCATGCTTGTGGATTTCAATGGCTTCTCCGCCATAGATGCAGGTGAAACGTTAGGAGAGAATGCTTCTAGAACATGGCCATACAGCGCAAAAAACCTACAACAACCCAGTGATTCTGGCCATGAAAGCCTTCAAAAATATTAAAAATATTTGAACATCAAAGCTGGAATACCAAGGAGGCATCTAGCCAACCTTTCCTTAAACATACTATCTTTATATTTTAATATTAATAATAATATTTTATGTTTATGCAAAATAAGTAGGAGTCACTCAAACAGGAATTTCTGCTATATTCATTCTGGAGTGGCACAGAATAGCAACGGCTAGTTGCTATCCATTTCAATTGACCACACCACTCAAAATCTCTGGTTGCTTCTGGATCGAGAGAATCGGCCGTCTACGAAGACGTTGCCCAGGGGACGCCCGGATGTCTTGCAATCCTGCGAGGAGGCTTCTCTCATGTCAAATAAATAAATAACCACTCAAAATAGGTTTTAAGTCATCTGGCTATGAGATCCTGAGCATATTATCAATACAGCAGTCCCATTGAGTTGATCAGGCCTTATCCCCAGGAATATTGCTACAGAATGGAAATTGTATTGATGTAATACACTGGCAAGACTCTGCTTTCTGTTCGGGTTTCAGAGTCAGCATCTGATTCTGAATTACAGGTTGTTAAATGAGGCATGCTCACTCAGAACCTGACGCCTTTCATGTGTGAAGGGAAAATGGAAGCATGGCGGCCCATCACAAATTTGATTCTCCACTTGGCTCACTTTCTTTTTGACGGATGACCTTGTTTTCTGGATTCTGAAGGCATCAGCAGGACCCCAAATTCTGAAATCCAAAATGAGTGTTGGGCACCTTGGTTATTTACAGAGGAGGGGATCTTGTAGCCACCCTTCTGCCTTCAAAGGGGCTTTAAAACTTTGCTTCCATTGCCTGAGACATTGCGTATTTCAAGTGTGCATAGCAATTCCATAAGATAGAACTGGAAAGTCAACCACTCTAACAGGAACATTATTTACTGGGGAACAAGTATAAAAATTAATGTACCAGGGCTTTTTCTCCACCATTTCTCCTTTTCTGGATGGATTGTAGCTCTAATGAACCTTATCTGATTCCTATTCATCTGATACTTAACTGCTGAAATTTGAAAAGAGATTTTAAAATGATGGCCTTTGTGTTATCCTTTTGTGCCCTCTTAGAGTTTTAGGTTGCTGTTTTTTTAAAAAACGAATCCAATCATTTAATGCAGCTATGTCACCCATGCATTATAAATAGTATTCCCTCCCCAAAACGCTTTAGCACAATGTGACACAATAATGTGAGGTTAACTGTCTCATTGTAACACAAGACGTGAGGACCCAACCATCTCACCTCACTTATTTCCCATCTATATTATTATTAATAGGATAGGTTAGGCTGGGGAAAAATGGTGCCCTTCAGCATCTGGAGGACAAGAAGTTACAACAATGGCCCTCTCCATCCTAGAATGAATTTGGCAGGTGGGTGAGAAGTATCTTTGACAACAACTCTCCACAATTAACAGGTACCTTCATGAATTCAACATGAATGGGATGCTTTTCCTTTTAAAATTAAATTTAAAAGAAAGCCAAACTGTTATTAATCTTTGTTGTTGTGCATTCATTCAGTCATTTCCGACTCTTCATGACTTCATGGACCAGTCCATGCCAGAGCTCCCTGTCGGCCGTCACCACCCCCAGGCTCCTTCAAGGTCAATCCAGTCACTTCAAGGATGCCATCCATCCATCTTGCCCTTGGTCGGCCCCTCTTCCTTTTTCCTTCCATTTTCCCCAGCATAATTGTCTTCTCTGAGCTTTCCTTTCTTCTCATGATGTGGCCAAAGTACTTCAGCTTTGCCTCTACTATTCTTCCCTCCCCCCCCCCCCCCCGTGAGCAGTCAAGCTTTATTTCTTGAAGTATGGACTGGTTGGATCTTCTCATGGTCCAAGGCACTCTCAGAATTTTCCTCCAACACCACAGTTCAAAAGCATATCTCCTCCTTCGCTCAGCCTTCCTTCTGGTCCAGCTCTCACATCTGTAGGTTACTACAGGGAATACCATTGGTTTAACTATGCGGATATTTGTTGCCAGTGTGATGTCTCTACTCTTCATTATTTTATCAAGATTGGTCCTTGCTCTCCTCCCAAGAAGGAAACATCTTCTGATTTCCTAGCTGCAGTTATGAATCTATCTAGACCCATTATCCACTAAGAATGGAATACAACTGATAAGGATGTGTGATCCATAAAGATGGTTCAAAAGTCATTACAAAACAGAGGGACACTGGCATTTCATTTTTATGATTCTATTTGGAGTACATTTCTCTTAATACGAGGGTTGAATGAAAAGTAATGCCTCCACTTTCGTTACTTGGCTTTGGATGAGAATATTTTAGTGATGCTTAGAATGTGCTCTTTAACTACCACTATTCACTTTTTCACATAATCTCCAGACAATTGGATACTTTTCTGCCAATGATGAACACGTTTTCTGAAGCCATCACGGAAGAAGTCAACACTCTGTTTCCGCAACCAGCGTCTCACAGTTCTCTGATCCTGGGTACCCATCATGCATAGTAGGGCTGGGCGGTTTCGTTTCGTTAATTCGTAATTCGTTAATAATTCGTTAATTTTTTTCAATTACAAAACGATAACGAACCATTCTGGAGCAATTTTTTAAAAAAACGAATTTTGAAATAGTTTTGTAAATGCTTCGTATTTCGTTATTGTATTCGTTTCGTTATTGTTTTGAGGTCGTTTCGTTATTATTTCCGCATGTCTGGGGCAAGTTTTATGGTTGTTTTTTGTTTAATTAGTGAAAAAAAAATTATAATATCACACCAACAGTCAACAACAGAGGGAGAGGGAAGCTTCAGAAGTTTTTGGAGGTTTTTTAGCGTATTTCGCGGTCGCGTCCGCCATTAACGAATCGATTCGTTATTGTTTCGGAAATCGATTCGTTAATGTTTTGTAATTTTTTTCACATTTACGAAATTTTGTAAATATCGAACTTTTTAAAAGGAAAATTTTGTAATTATTTTAAATAACGAAACGCAAAAAAAAAACAAAAACGAATCGATTTTAGAAACAAATTTTTCCGTTGTTACCCAGGCCTAATGCATAGATCTTCGATAGCCAAGCAGAGCAATAATGTGACCCACACTTTCTTGTGAAATGCTGATTATGCTTGAAAATTCTCTCTGAGTGATACAACGATTGTCCTGAATTAATCTGTCAACTTTTTGCTTGTGAAACTCGGTGGTTGCTGTCACAGGACATCCAACTCTATTTGTCATGCAAGTCAGATGTTCCCACCTCATCTTTAAACTTACTCTCCCAACAACACACAATACTCACACAGTTTGCATTCTCTGATGAATCTCCTTTGGGGTGACACCTTCTGCTGTCAAGAATTCAATGAGTGCACATTGCTTAAGTCACATTGACTGACCGTCTTTGCAGTGTTCCATACTTCGCATTTTAACAACACAATATAGCTCCATGTCCTAGTCTATGGAGCTGAAAAAAATATTTTTCAATATGACCAATATGTGTAATTCTTTTGGCAAAAATATGAGCTAATAATAATAATAATAATAATAATAATCTTTATTTATATCCCGCCACCATCTCCCCCAACGAGGACTTGGAGCAGCTTACATGGGGCCAAGCCTGAACAACAAATTACAAATTACATAAGTGAGCTTATGTTGGAACTTAGTGGAAGAATGAAAAACCAAAACTGGTAGGGACTCCCATCCTTTCCAATTAATATCTCCAAAGCCATTCAATTCAAGTGGAATGGTCATTACAGTGGCCGTACTTCTATCAACTGCATTATATCAAACTTGCAGCAGTTCGCCTTCTCTCTGCATTAATTCTTTGTCTGTAAATGGGAATCACAGAGTTTGAGGACTGGCTGGGTTGCTCAGCCATCATTGCAACAGAGATTCAAACACATTCAACAAATTAAAAAGGGTGTAAAATGGAAAGTAACAATATATATAAGGAGTTAGGTTGGTGCTTGGTGCCAGGCGGTGATTCTGATGACTGCTTTTATTTTGTGTACCCTGCTTTGCATATTCAAATGCAGGTTTTTACATATACCAAACGTTCAAACCAGAATGCACAAGATGTGATGACACTGAGGCATAATTAACCAATGACTTTGAAAATATGCAAGCAGGGGGCCTCATTTAAGTAGACAGCAAAAGGAATGAGGAACACTTGCTAAGCATTCCAAGTGTCTCCTTATCATTTGGAAACAAAGTTTCAATTTGCTTTGTTCTTGGATGCATTATTTCCTGACACATTTTGTGATCTATAGTTATCTTGCATTACAACAACACTGAAATTTTTCATCCTTTAGTACGTGATTCTGAACTAATTATTTGGAGACTCCCAGAAGAATTATGCCAAAGAAATCTAAATGGCATGAGCAAGTCAGGTGCTGGGGAACAAAAGTGTACGGTAATGGAAATTTAATTAGACAGACATCTTTGGTGAATATTAGTCAGTGACAGCTAGGAGCTTCAAGGCTAATAATTTGTGTATGTGTGTGTATCTGGCTTGGGTTTTAGTCCAAACCTTAAATGAGCTCTCCAAGGTGTCAGATCCTATTCTTTAAACAGGTTGAGCATCTAGATCAGTGTTTCTCAACCTAGGGCATGGGACCCTGGGGTTGGAGTCATGAGGGGGTGTCAGAAGGGTCACCAAAGACCATCAGGAAACACAGTATTTTCTATTGGTCATGGAGGTTCTGTGTGGGAAGTTTGCCCAGTTCTATCATTGGGGTTCAGAATGTTCTTTGATTTTAGGTGAACTATAAATCCCAGCAACTACAACTCCCAAATGTCAAGGTCTATTTTCCTCAAACTCCACCAGGGCTCACATTTGGGCATATTGAGTATTCGTGCCAAGTTTGGTCCAGATCCATCATTGTTTGAGTCCACAGTGCTCTCTGGATGTAGGTGAACTACAACTCCAAAACTCAAGGTCAATGCCCACCAAACCCTTCCAGTATTTTCTGTTGGCCATGGGAGTTCTGTGTGCCAAGTTTGGTTCAATTCCATCATTGGTGGAGTTCAGAATGCTCTTTGATTGTAGGTGAACTATAAATCCCAGCAACTACAACTCCCAAATGACAAAATCAACCCCTCCCCCAACCCCACCAGTATTCAAATTTGGGCATGTATTTGTGCCAAATTTAGTCCAGTGAATGAAAATACATCCTGCATATTGGAGATTTACACTACGATTCAGAACAGTAGCAAAATTACAGTTATGAAGTTGCAATGACAATAATGTTATGGTTGGGAGTCACCACAACATGAGGAACTGTATTAAGGGGACACGGCATTAGGAAGGTGGAGAAACACTGATCTAGATAGTTCTTTTAAAATCTAAGGTAAGAGTGAAGTCCACTGACATGAAAGCTACCAGTGGATTGACTTCTGCATTGTAGCAGTGCATATCTGGCTGGAATTTGGCCAGATGTAATGTGACATTTATGTGAATAGCTCACATTCAATCATGGAAAACTATTGGGTAACCCTCCCAACCTCAGAGGAAGGCAAAAGAAACCCCCTTTGAAGAAATATTGCCAAGAAAACCCCATGATAGGCTTATCTTAGAATCAGGCACATATCAACAATGACAACATACAGACACACACATATATATCAGGCAAGAGATTAATATTTGGGCTGGGTTGTTGTAGGTTTTTCCGGGCTATATGGCCATGTTCTAGGGGCATTTTCTCCTGACGTTTCACCTGCATCTATGGCAAGCATTCTCAGAGGGTGCTTGCCATAGTATTTGGGCTACTTTGTCTTTCAAATACATATATTGAGGAAAAATGCACCCAAAATAGCTGCAAACCTTTGCAAAACTTAAAATGGGGAAAATGAGAAACAAAAGACCATGAAATTGCCAGACTGAGCCAGCAAGTCATAAATTTGCCAGCTGCCCTGGACTTTGAGGCATGTGGATACTTCCAGTCTCTTTGTGTACTTCCTGGGAGTAACTTTCCAGCAACTCATAGGAACAGCAGTCTAGACTTGATGGTCTTTGATCAGATCCAGCAGGAATACATTATTAACTGAGAAATCAATGGTTATCACTCTGAGCAGACACTGGGCTGAACAAGTGATCTTTTACTCAAGGAATCCTCCTGTTGCTTGAGAAAGGAAGAAAGAAGATTGGGAATGACTTTACTTCTACAGAATTTGCATAATCTGAGACGACTAATGCTCTGCCCTAGAGAAGAGCACTGAAGCTGGGATGCTATCTCTGCTTCATGGTTTGGGTTTGTTATCTTGCATGTGCATTGAGTGTTTAGCCCATTATTCACCATCAAGGTGGGGTGATGTACACACTAACAAAGAGCAAATGTTATAATCCATCTGGACAGACACAATAGAAAATACTAACATAGACAGGACTACTGACTGAGATTGAATTGTTATGTCCACCGTAAACAACTTTTTTTCAGAAAGAATGAGAGAATATTATTGCATAGGATCCCAAGAATATACCTGGCTGTCATTGGGACCACTGCCTGCCTACTTTCTCCCTTCTCCAGCTCTGGAAGACCTACCTCATAAATAAATAAATAATACCTCACCATGTCTCCAGGGAAACATAGCTGGTTAATTGCCAGCAGCAATAGATCACTGCCGACTGGAAGTTCGAAGCCTGAGTTGGATTGAACACCGGACTTTTAAGCCTAGCTTACTGTCCACCTAAGCAGTTCAAAAACAGCTGAGCTGTGAGTAGAGAAATTAGGTAAAATACTTTATGAGAACACTAGCTGTACCCACCACATGTTGCTGTGTCCAACCTTCCCTCCCTCTTTCTCTCCCTCTTTCTCTCCTTCTTTCTCTCCTTCCCTTCTTTCTTTCTTTCTCTCCTTCTTTCCTTCTCTATCTCCTTCCTTCCTTCCTTCCCCTCGTTTTTTCTTTCTCGCCTTTCTTCCTTCTCTACCTATTCTTGGACTGTAACTCCCAACAGTCCTCCTGATTGAGCTATCTATCTATCTATCTATCTATCTATCTATCTATCTATCTATCTATCTAACTTATCTATCTGGAGGACTGCTGGAAGTTACAGTCCAGAAATAGAAAATATGTACAGATGCTCTCAAAGAAATTTAAGGAGAAGCAAGCTTGCAGCTTGGAAGCAGTGCATTTGGAGCATCCTCCTCCCCTAAAGGGCCTGGTCTAGGGGATGCTGGGAGCTGTCATTTTTGTCCATGAGCTGTATCGTCATTTAGCTTTTGGGGGTTTTAAAGTCTTTTCCACTGTTGTTTGGGAGGGGTTTATGAGTGATTGTCACTCAATGGTCTTTTAGGGGTGTAGTGTCCAAATTCCATGTCAATTCATCCGGTGGTTTTTGAGTTATGTTAATCCACAAACATTACATTTTTATTTATGTAAGATAATAAAAATGCCAGTCTTATAATGGATGAAGCAACAGCACCCCCTTTGGCTGGAATCAAGCATGACCTCCAGGCGCCAAAGTTGGAAATGTCAAAATGTCTGTCTTATATGTCTAAAAACAGTATTGAATGTTTGCTGTGTATGTATGCATTGTGATCTGCCTTGAGACCCCTTCGGGCTGAGAAGGGGGAAATATAAATACTATAAATAAATAAATAAATAAGTAAGTAAGTAAGTAAAGGTGTGCAAATTATTATTGTGGTGGCTCTTTCCTTCTTTCCTCATCCACATGCCACCTTTCTTTCCCAGTGATGTTATAAAGGGCCACTTTGTTGGAAATAGCAACCTCCCATGCCTTTCACTGTTTATTTGTTAATGTATATATTCGTTAGCCTGCATTCTATTTGTGTTGATTTGCCAGTTTGGCTTTTTCTCTTTGTTGTGGGAGTGGCTTCACACACAGGTTTTCATCTTGTGTTCAGTATGCTTTTGAACTTCACTGGAGGTGGATGTATCTGTTTACCACTTCATTGGAGGTGGATATGTGTGCTTATGGACTTGAGTGAGTACAGGTATATCTAAAGACATTTAAATATACTATGTGCCTGTATGGTGAATATATACAAGTATTTTATTTTTCAAAGAAGACTACTTTGTTTTGCCTCTTGATTGCATGTTAATTAAGAGTGTTTAAGGGAGTGTATATCTTTTTTGGGCAATTGCAATTGCAAATTTACCTTCTAAGAATGTCACATTGCCAGGGCTCTACCTTATTTAGGTAGAGATTAACCAAACTCCCAGTTTTATCAAACAGTTTAATTAAAGCAGCACTTACTTGCTGGCTGTTTTAATAGACCAAAACATAACACATAAAGATAGCACCCAGCTAAAGAATAAACAAAAACTGATAGCAAAAATAACTTCATAGTCAAAAGGGTCCAGTCCAGTGGTCAAATGCCGAGATTTCAATAAACAAAGTCCAGGGATCAAGAGTCTATACCTTAGTCAAAAGCCAGTTCAAAGGTTCAAGATTCCAAGGTTACAGGTGACAGGTCAGGGCACCGAAAAATCCAACAGACCTGGGGGAAAAACCAGCAGCATCCACCACCAAAATACAACAGATACTTTTCTCCCAAAGATCAGTCCCAAGATTAGCTCCTTAAATCCAGTAACACCCAGCTGCAACCCATCTCCTGCACACCTCCACCCCTAATTGCTTTCACCCATGAGCTCCCACTTACAGATCACCAAACCCTCTAGAACTAATACTCACATTAAACCTTCCATAACCCACCACCATCAACTGCAGACCATATAACAAAGAACAACCATCCTCTGCTAATCAGATATATATTTGTAGTGGCCTGTCTTTATCCTTGGCTGTTTTGAGACATGGTTCTTCAGTTTAACAGCTGAGATACCTGTGTGCTATTACACTGATACTTAATGAATATCACTTGTCTTGAGAGTTGACTTCTAACAAGGTCATACTTTTTGTAGTGGCCTGTCTTTATCCTTGGCTGTTTTGAGACATGGTTCTTCAGTTTAACAGCTGAGCTACCTGTGTGCTATTACATTGATACTTAATGAATGTCACTTGTATTGAGAGTTGACATCTAACAAGGTCATACTTTTTGTAGTGGCCTGTTTTTATCCTTGGCTGTTTAAATATGTGGTTCTTCAGTTTAACAGCTGAGCTACCTGTGTGCTATTACACTGATACTTAATGAATATCACTTGTCTTAAGAGTTGACTTCTAACATGGTCATACTTTTTTGACTAGTGGTTTTCAGGTGGTTCATGGAGATTTACATTTGCCAAATGGTGGTGACATCATTTTTACCTTTTCAGTAAGATTATGATGGACTGGAATTTCCAATACATTATGGAATTTCCAATACACTTCACCTAGCAACCGTCAATCCAATCACTGAGGGTCACTTCACCTAGCAACGGTCTTTGTGGTACAAATGAACAGACAACCATGCATACATATTTTGATATATACATACATAGGCAGAACTTTTCTTTTGACGTTAGTAGCAATGGCTTCACACAACTAGGAAACACTAGCATCCTGCTAAGCCCCACGGAGAGATCAGGCACAGTTTTCATTTTAAAAAAGGTACAAAGGATACGCCATCTGCTGCAACCAATCCCAGCTCTCAGTGGGTTTGTTTGCAGAGTCGCTCTTGCTCGTTGAAGCCACCTGTTCGCCTTAATTATAAATACTTTCTTAAATTCTTGCTCTTTGCATCCCACCATTTGTGAAGCCGCAAAGCCTTGGAAAGAAGTTGTCATCCTTGCGAGGAGTATCAGGGAGGGACGTTTCAGCTTGGACAGCAAAATAAAAATGGGAGAAACCCAAGTAAATGTGCAGTGTTAGAGAGCATCAAAGTTCACCCCATGTTTCTTCAATCACAAAGATAAATGGCTCAATTCACTTCTCATTAACAGAAGATTTAGTTTGGTCAAGCGCCATTAACTTCAGTGGGCTTAGTTGCAACTTATTCCAGAATAAATAGGAACGTCAAGAAGGGAATTGTGTGCCGAGGCCCAGGCACACGCAGATCTTGATTTCGGAAGGCTAACACTTATGAATAAAAATGCTTGGAAAGCTTAACATGGCATGGGGGGGTGAGGGACGTTAATCTTCACTTATGGTATTATCTCGCCTGAGAATATATAATTTGTAAAGCATTACTAGTGTTTGGTGAAAATATGGGACTATTTCTGGTACTTTTTGAATATTTTTTTTCCACAAAGACTAATTTGCATCTTTTTACTCAAACTCCTTTATTACTGGAAAGAGAGCCATCATTGAAAAAACAAACAAACGGGGATGGCAATATTGACTCTATTTATATCATTGGACTGATATGTGTTCCAAGTCAGTGTGGCATATTAGATTTTACTTTCCTTACTTAGGCAATCCCTCGTTGTCTGAGTAAGATTGTCCTCCAAGTGCTTTGTCCTGGCGGTGGAGCTACCTGGTGAGATTAGGCAAGCCCCCACCCTAGCAGCCCTTAAGAAAGATCTGAAGACTTGGCTTTTCTGCTGTGCCTTTGGAGGGTGACCATATATTCCAGTTGTTGTTTCACCTACACTGTTTCCCTCATATTGCACTTTCCCCCACCTTAAAGAAAGTTTAATTCCACTGTTCAGTCCCCTATGAGCTCCTCCCCCACAAATGTACCTTTTCATTGCTATCTCATCCAGAGTTTTATCATTTTATGTCATGCATTTGGCCCACTCACTGTGTTTTATTTTCCATTATATTATTTTGCACTGTTTATTTTACTTGATTGGTTTATTTATTTTATTGTGATGCTATTTTGTTGTTTATATTTTATGTTGCTGTTATTTATCGCTGGGTTTGGCCTCATGTAAGCAGCTCTGAGTCCCCTTTGGGGAAATGGTGGCAGGGTATAAATAAATATTATTATTTGAAACACAACAAGATGAGTCCACAGCAGACACTCTGCTGGCTGTTGTATTGGATCACTATTATTATTATTATTATTATTATTATTATTATTATTATTATTATTATTATTATATTGATCTGCATGTTCTCCTGCAGTGAGGGCATCTGTTTCCAGGTGGAAGGTAGTCCTGGTTGGGGTTGGCTTGATGTGCCTTCCTCTTGGCATGTTTCTCTCTTTCGCCCCCTACATTTGTGCCTCTTCAAATTCTGCAACACTGCTGGTCACAGCTGACTCCAGCTATAGGGCCAGGGCTTTCCAGTTCTTCGTGTCAATGCCACAGTTTTTAAGGTTGGCTTTGAGCCCATCTTTCAATCTCTTTTCCTGTCCTCCAACAATCCGTTTTCAATTTTTGAGTTTGGAGTAGAGCAACTGCTTTGGGAGACGGTGATCACACATTCAGACAACGTGGCTGGTCCAGGCGGATAAATGTCATTGTGCTGGAAGATTGCAAATCACAATTTCTATATTCTAAGAATTTCTACATTGAATGTAACATGAGAACATTCACACGATTAATTAAAGACTGTTTATAATTGGAAGATTTTTCAATACTTTGTTAACACAGTAAAACTAGAGCTTCCAAAATCATAATTAAATAATGTAAGGCACAGTGACACAAAATAACACTTCCTATATTATCGAAATATCTTCTTCCATAAACAACATCAGAAACAGTGACACGTGGTTTATCAATATTTTGTCAACACAATGAACTAGGGCTTCCAAAATAACAGTTAA
>NW_026844478.1:22130605-22141592 GCF_025583915.1 Anolis sagrei ordinatus
TGTTGTCGAAAGATCTTCTTCCATAAACAACATCAGTGACAGTGACACACAACAAGGTCTCCCAGTTGTGACACACAACAAGGTCTCCCGGGTTGTTTCCCTTGTTTCGCAATGTCTTCATTGCAAATGAATCCTGCAAATCTCTTGGGAAGACAGGCGGACAAATGTCAGGGTGCTGGAAGAAGCAAAGACCACCAGCATTGAAGCGATGGTTCTCTGCCATCAACTCCTCTGGACCAGCAATGTTGTCTGAATGCCCGAATCTCTCAAAGCAGTTACTCTACTCTGAACTCAAGAATGGAAAATGGAATGCTGGAGGACAGGAAAAGAGATTGAGAGATGGGCTCAAAGCCAACCTTAAAAACTGTGGCATAGACACGGAGAATTGGGAAGCCCTGGCCATTGAGTGTGCTAGCTGGAGTTCAGCTGTGACCAGCAGTGCTGCAGAATTCAAAGTGGCACAAATGAAGGGCAAAAAGGAGAAACATGCCAAAATGAAGGCATGTCAAGCCAACCCTGACCGGGGCTGCCTTCTGGAAACTGATGCCCTCACTGTGGGAGAACATGCGGGTCAAGAATAGGACTCCACAGTCACCTACGTACCCACCGCCAGGACACCGCACTTGGAGGACAATCTTACTCAGACAACGAGGGATAGCCTAAGTTTTAAAGTTCATTTGAAGATTGAAATACATCTAAAACAAACACTTTTTGAACAAAGAACCGACCACAGTCAAGTCTACATCTGGCACTTCAAGTCTAAACACCAGGAGGGCCAAAGTTTGCCCATGTCTTGTGTAGATACTTCCCCTGTTTGTGCTGTAATGCATCTTGTTATTATTCTTGTTGTTGTTGATGCAGCCTTTGTATCCTCTCTTCCAAAAGAGACAGTTAAGCAACACCTTCTATGGCACAGAATCGCTGTGTGGGAATAGATCCCAAGAGAGAGAAGTGGGAAAGAGAAACTCCACTGCAATCCAAAGTGAATGTACTAATGGGGAGCAACACCTGGAGTGTGCTGAAAACCACGGTTTAAGCCAGGGATGCTAACTGCAAACACCATCTGGAGTATGATGTTGAGTAAGTACCCAGTGGTTGTTTTTTTCATATTAGATTTAAATTGACCTGCTGGTGAAATAAGCCGTGCACTCACAGAAAGTCAGCTGTTAGCAGAAGTAAGTCTCTTGAGGGAGTTGTCAAGGCAAAAGGTAACAATAGACCCAGTTCAGACTCTTCTTTTTCAGCTAGCTATTAAGTGTTAGTGTAGTGCTGGGGATGTCTTTTCCTAAAGGCTACGGAGTGTCTCAGCATGTGTGTGTCTTGAGGGAAAGGAAGCTTTCTGCTAGTGCTGTGCACACAGTGGTTGATCTCAGTGGGGGAGACCCAACCGATGTCTTCTTTGCCAACCTCTGTGCTTTTTGAGAAATACCTCAAGGCGTTTCAAGAATCCGGTCACATCTGTTCTTCAGGTTCCCTTTGCTCACAGGTAAAAGGTTCCACCTGGGCTTCATGTGGACAACATAGAACCACAGGCCATGTTCTGTCCTGTAATCAATCTCATATCTCATGTTTGCTGTAAATGCAGCAAGAACAGCTGCGGGAAGCTTGGGCTTCTTTTAGACATAAGGGAGATTCTGCTCCACATTTGAAGCTATTTGATCATTAGCGACATCCTTTTCTTGCAGTATTTTATGGCGGGGGAGATTTCACATTGTCTTTCTTTGGGTTTTAATATCAAACTACCCAATTTACACTTCTCAAATTCATCCACAAAGTGCAATGTAGGGCTTGTCTACACAGACTCACAGTTAATCTAGTTCTAAACAGGCACGTACTTACTTACTTCCTTAGGTGATCCCTCATTGTTCTCCAAGGTCAGTGTCCTGGCAGTGGGTCCGTAGGTGACTGTGGAACATTATTCTTGACCCGCATGTTCTCCCACAGTGAGGGCATCGGTTTCCAGGTGGAAGGCGGTCCTGGTTGGGCTTGGCTTGATGTGCCTTCCTCTTGGCACGTTTCCCTCTTTCGCCCTCCATTCGTGCCTCTGTGAATTCGGCAGCACTGCTGGTCACAGCTGACCTCCAGCTGGAGCACTCAAGGGCCAGGGCTTCCCAGTTCTCGGTGTCTATGCCAGAGTTTTTAAGGCTGGCCTTGAGCCCATCTTTAAATCTTTCTTCCTGACCTCCAACATTCTGTTTTCCATTCTTGAGTTCAGAGTAGAGCAACTGCTTTGGGAGACGGTGGTTGGGCATTCGGACAATGTGGCCAGTCCAGCAGAGTTGATGATGGAGGAGCATCGCTTCAATGTTGGTGGTCTTCTCCCAGCGTGCTGACATTTGTCTGTCTGTCTTCCCAAGAGATTTGCAGGATTTTTCGGCAGCAATGCTGAATCGTTTCAGGAATTGCATGTAATGCAGACATGTGATGTAGCTTCAAAACAGCATGTAACAAATTGGTGTGAGATTGCATTATGACCAAACAAGAGTGCTTTCAACTGGGTTGTTGTAGGTTTTTTGAGCTGTATGGCCATGTTTCAGAAGCATTGTCTCCTGACATTTTTGCCTGCATCTATTCCAGGAAGGGGTCTGGAGAACAAGCCCTATGACGAGTGGCTTAAGGAGCTAGGCATGTTTAGCCTGAAGAAGAGAAGGCTGAGAGGAGATATGATAGCCATGTATAAATATGTGAGAGGAAGCCACAGGGAGGAGGGAGCAAGCTTGTTTTCTGCTTCCTTGGAGACTAGGACATGGAACAATGGCTTCAAACTACAAGAAAGGAGATTCCACCTGAACATGAGGAAGAACTTCCTGACTGTGAGAGCCGTTCAGCAGTGGAACTCTCTGTCCCGGAGCGTGGTGGAGGCTCATTCTTTGAAAGCTTTTAAACAGAGGCTGGATGGCCATCTGTCAGGGGTGATTTGAATGCAATATTCCTGCTTCTTGGCAGGGGGTTGGACTGGATGGCCCATGAGGTCTCTTCCAACTCTTTGATTCTATGATTCTATGAATTCTGGAACATGGCCATACAGTCCGAAAAACTTACAAAAACCCAGTGATTCCGGCCATGAAAGCCTTCAACAATACATTGAGCTGTCAACTGCCTCAGAAACAGGACAATAGCCCCACAGCCCAGCCATGTTAAAAATGGAGCAGGAATTGAACCTTCTCCTGTATTCTATACAGTACAGGATGCACTCTCATTAAGCCGCTTACCCTAGGTTAACTCTCATCAGTCGGTGTGCATTGTGCCTGAAGCGACACCACCAGACAGCATTAAGTGACAATACAGAACTACCCTATCACACACACTGAATATCATAGGTTTTAGGGGTTATAGCTTACTCTAGCAGGTCTTAGGCAAAGTTGGTGGATATTGCCCACAGATTCGATATGTGCATTAGGGCTGTGCAAAGCTTCAGAGCTGAAGCTTCAGATTATTAATAAATACAAACTTCCAAATTACTAATTGGAAAGGACCCCTCCAAAGCAGGGGCAATTTGAATCTCCAAAATGAATTATGCTCACCTCTAATGTACATGCTTGATCTAGGGATCTTCCAGCACAGATTTATACCAAAACACCTGGGAGGCCAAAGTTTGCTCATGTCTGGTCTACACTATAGAAATAATGCTGTTTGACCACTTTAACAGCCATGGATGAAAGTTATGGAATCCTGGGAGCTGTAGTTTTAGGAGGTCTTTAGTTTTCTCTACCAAAGAGTGATGTACTCTTCCTCCACCTTCAACTCTTTTGAATAACTTTATTGTCACTGGACATTGTACAACGAAATTAAATGCTTTCACCAGGACAAATCACAAAAAAGAGCACAACTGTCCCTTCACACTCCACCCACCACCACACACAGCCCCCAATTCCACATCAATAATAACACTTTATGTATATTCTGCTCTATCTCCCCAAAAGGACTCAGTGCAGATCACAGTACACATACACGGCAAACATTCAATGCTATTTTTGGATAGACAATATAGAAACAGACAGCACAGAAAGGAGGTATGTTATGTCGATGTCAACATCCAGTTTTTTCATGACTTGGAAGATTGTGCTCTAATCCAGCCATAGTGGGGGGAGCTGTCGCTCTATCTTTTATGACAAAGAGTCATCAGGACTTCGTCCTTCCTTTTGGTCACACATGGTCACCCTTTTGGTCACCCATGGTGTTGTAGTGGTACCTAATTTCTCCAACTACAACTCAAGCTGTTTTAAAACTGCTTAGGTCAACAGTAAGCTGGACTTGACAGTCAGCAGCTCATGCTGACCCGGGATTTCAAACTGGCAACCTTTTGGTTGGTAGATCTTATCAGTGCTGGTGATTTACCAGCTGTCCTAAAACCTGACGCCAATGGCATTGGCAATTCCTTTGATTCCATAGCAGTCAGCCAAGGCAGTTAAAGTGATGTGAAACTACATTTATTCTGCAGTGTAGATGCGCCCAAGATTAGAGCAGGACTGCATCATGATATCAGTCCCCATCGTGTCCCACTCTAGAACTCTTTGTTCAGTCCATTCTTCCAGATTCAGAACAGGCTTTGGTTGATTAATTCAAAACTGATTTTCTGCGCCTATGTCACCAACAAAGATGGATAGGCATTTTTCACCTACTCTAGTCTGAAATAAATGTTTTGATGTATGTCAAACAAAGTAGGAAGGTAGACGAGTAGGTAGGAAGAGAAAGTGAAAGAACCAAATAGGGGGAAAAAATAGGAATAGTTACCAAGAAGTATGGAGACAGAGAGTGTTATAGAGTGCATGCAAACTGGTTCAAATAAAGTTCATTTCTTTGAGCTCCTGCTGCGTTCCCGAAATACTGAGGATTTATGGGTATCTGGAAGATTGACTTTGATGGCACAGTTTTTAACTAGTCACAAACAGAGCAGAAGAGTATGGAAATGAGAACATCCTCCTGGTGAGCCTCCACGGGGCATCTTATTGATATCACCTTAAGGTCCATAACATGACCTCTTTATCAGAGGCAGGTTTTCCAGCAAGGAGATCGTGGTTCAATCTAAGATGGGAAGGCTGGCACCAGGGTCAGAACTGTTGGAGACAACAACCTTCTCAAACCGCCACTATTTAATGTTTTGTCTGTTGAATAATGTGTCATTTATTTCCTGAAGTGTAAGTCTTCTTTGGTTTGCAGTTTTCTTATCTCTATGTACTTGAGGCAGTGGGAGGGGCTGCAGACCATATGACTGGTTCAGTGACTGTTTAGAATGCAGTTTAGAAGGATGACAGTCAAGGAATGACAGTTGGGACTTGAGTCATTTGAGTACAGAAGTCAGTGTGGGAAGTTAGAGCATCAAATAGAAACAAGATATTTACGTGCCCAGTGACCATCCATTACCCCTGATGGTGCAATGGATTAAACCCTTGTGCCGGCAGGACTGCTGACTGAAAGGTTGGTGGTTCAAATCTGGAGAGGAGGGTGAGCTCCCATCTGTCAGCTCCAGCTTCTTTTGCAAGGACATGAGAGAAACCTCCCACAGGATGGTAAAACGTCCCTGGGCAATGTCCTTGCAGACGGTCAATTTTCTCACACCAGAAGCGACTTACAGTTTCTCAAGTTGCTCCTGATATGCCCCCCCCCCCCCCCCCCCAATAAACTAAGGGAACACTTCCAAAACTCTGCTACTTATCTATCTATCTATCTATCTATCTATCTATCTATCTATCTATCTATCTATCTTGTAAGCCACTCTGAGTCCCCTTTGGGTTCAGAAGGGGGGCATATAAATGTCATAAATAAATAAATCTATATAAATAAAAATGTAATGTTCATTTGTGGGGTTAACATAATTCAAAAAACATTGGGTGAATTGACACCAAATTTGGACACAACACTCCTAACAGACCAAGTGATCTTCACTCATAAAAACACTGAAAAACACAACAGGAGGGACCTAAAAAGCAAAAAAAAAAAAATTACGATGCATGCCCAAAACCACATATATACGCAAACACATTGGTTATGATCCTAATAGGTCCTAATCCATATCCCAATAAGAACAGGTTTCCCCTTTGCAGATGAGGAGGAGGAAGTGGTCACAACTTTCCTGATTCACTCAAGTTCCTCCCTAGTCTCCAGTGCAGGTTTTAGTCATGCATTTTTGCCGCTATCCAGAAGCTATTGAGTATGTGTGGTGTGTGCATATCGATTCGTCAAGGTATTGCTCAAATGATTTAATGGAATTTCTGTGCATTGCTTTCTGAAATATCAGAGTTTGGATATGTGGGCATCACATATTAATATTTTCAGAAGGTAGATTTGCAATTGAGTTTGCATCATAAGGCCCACCTTCTGATGGATACAAATCACTTGGCAAACCCATCCTTCAACAGTTTTGGAATCAACTTATTTGCAACCTGTTTGGGGATGAAATGATTTCAGTTCTGTTCCTCTAAGAAGGAAATAATTAGTGTATTGGGTCTTCAGATAGCTTGGTGTACAATATGTTATAAGTTACCATTTGAGCCATATAGTTAGAGTAAACTTACTCCATATGACAATCTCAATTTGAAGATTGTGAGTTGAAGTATTTTATCAAAGAGACTGATTAATTCTGGAATGTATACCTTGGATCAATGTATCGATTCAAACCAAGATTTATTTGTCCTTTTCAATAATGCAGTCTACTTCTCTGTTACTCCCTGTGGAGATATTTACAACTGCCACACCTTTTAGTATCTGTATATGGGCCATCAGCTCTGAGTGCCTCTCCACCCCTGCTGTGTTTGAAACATTAATCACGTCCTCCGAGAATCCGAAACAAACAGGTCTGGCATATAAATGTTTGCTGGAAAGCACTAAATGTGATGCAAATGAAGTTAAGAGTTGAGTTGAACAAAGTGTTAAGATCGTCCTGTGCAAATTAACAAATGGAAAACTGCTCCAGTTTCAATTTCTAAAATGACTTAAAGCTTTGTTTTCCCAGATGATATTGACATTTAGGGCATATTAGATTTCAGAAAGGTATTGTCTGTCTCAACTAAATGCTGATGATATAATGCTAATATTGCTTCTTTGTGGCAGACAATGTGGAGATGTTCAGTGATGATGACTCTTGATTGGATGAGTATTTATTTTCTGTTAGGAAATGTTTGACGTTTACAGAAATATATGTTTTGCTTTTATTTGGACCAGGTTGTGGCGCAGCTTGTTGCAAGTCAGCTGCATTAAAAATCACTACTGACCAAAATGTCGTGAGTTCAAAGCTAGTCCAGGTCAGAGTGAGCTCCCGACCATTTGTCTAGCTTGCTGTCAACCTGTGCAGACCGAAAAACAGTTGCATGTGTCAAATAGGAAATTTTCATACCACTTATGTGGGGAGGCTAATTTAACTAATTTATGATGCAATTAGAAAATCTCCAGCAGCATGCAAAAGAATGAGGAAGTACTCCATCGATGTCACAAGTGGATGGTGAAGCGAGAGCTCTCCCGGTGGCTGGAATTTAAAGCATATCCTCATGAAGCTGGAAAGTTTAATAGCCTCTATGTGTCTGTCTATATATGTGTGTCCATGGCATTGAATGTTTGTGGAATACAAGTACTGTAAATAAATAAAATAAAATAAGTAAATTTGTTTCCATTTGATGTACAATTTTAGTGAGAATTAGTGATTTTGGATACTTCATGCTGCAAAAACTTTTGTATTTCAGAATTGAAAAGTTAAAACTTCACCACCACCATGGTCAAAAGAGCTTCCTGCTTTACCTGCACATGTGTGTGTGTGTGTTTTATAGATGCCCATTTCAATAAATTATATTATTAACATTATGGCTAGTTTGTATCACTGTATATTCCTAGCCCTTATGCATACTCTGTGCACTTGTCAAATTTGCAGATGACAACCAATTAGGAGGAATAAGCAATACTCCTTAGGACACGACCACATTCCAAAATTACCTTAATAGTTTAGAAAGTTGAGCAAGACTGACCAAGTTTAAAGGAATGGATTAGTCTTAGCAGACTGCAAGCTGAACAAGGGTCAACAGTGTGATGCAGCTGCTTTTAAATTTTTTTGTGTGTGTCAGGAACAACTTGAGAAAGTGCAAGTCACTTCTGGTGTGAGAGAATTGGCGGTCTGCAATGACATTGCCCAAGGGATGCCCGAATGTTTTGATGTTTTACCATCTTTGAGGGAAGCTTCTGTCATGTCCCCACATAGGGAGCTGGAGCTAACAGGGGAAACTCATCTGGATGGCAGAGACTCCTTCTCCTTTTTAAACAGGGCCTGGATCACAATCTGTTGTTAGTGTTTTAATTATGTATTCCTGCATGACAGAATGGGTTGGAGTGGATGCTCTCTGTGGTCTCTTCCAACTCTATGAACTTCCTAACTGTGTGAGCTGTTCAACAGTGGAACTCTCTGCGTTGTAGTCTGGTGGCAGCTCCTTCCTTTGAGGCTTTTAAACAGAAGCTGGATGACCACCTGTTGGAGGTGCTTTGATTGTGCTTTTCCTACATGGCAGGGGGTTCAACTAGATGCCCCCTCTGGTCTCTTCCAACTCTTTGATTCTATATGTAGGAGATAATTGCTGAGCAAAGTTTGCTTCATCTTTTTTTCTTCTTCCTTTTTCCTACTTTGAGGCTGTTCAGGCCAAACATGATCCTTTTTCCATCAAGTTTTTTTGTTCAAGCGTTTTCTTAAATTGCTGCAAGACACGGGGGCTCGCCCAGAAAAAAAGAATGACAGCAACAATAACAGCAAGAAGATTACGCTAAATATTGTTTTTACTGAAAGCACAGACACTGCTTCGAGGGAGATGAATGATTCTGTGTAAATATATATATTTGTATATACACAAAGTCTAGGAAATGTGAAAATGTGTTTCAATAAAACACCTGGCGTGTGTCAAGCGGTTATCACTGGTGTGATGAAAATAGTTTCTGCCCATAAATACCTTTGTTTCCTTCCTTTAATCTCTCAGGATGCTTTCCCTTGGCATGGGGTTGGACTAGATACCCCTTGGGGTGCATTCAGAAGCAAAGACCATTAGCAATGAAGCAATGCTCCTATGCCATCAACTCCTCATTGTCTAAATGCCCGATCACTGTCTCCCAAAGCAGTTACTATACTCCCAACTCAAGAACGGGAAATGTAATGTTGGTTGAAGGGAAAAGCGATTTAAAGATGGGCTTAATGCCAACCTTAAAAACTGTGGCATAGACACCGAGAACTGGGAAGCCCTGGCAATTGAGTGCTCTAACTGGAGTTCAGTTGTGACCAGCAGTGCTGCAAAAAGAGGCACGAATGGAGGGTGAACAGGAGAAACGTGCCAAGAGGAAGGCATGTAAAGCCAACCCTGACTGGGACCGCCTTCCACCTGGAAACTGATGTCCTTACTGCAAGAGAACATGCGAATCAAGAATAGGACTCCACAGCCACTGCAAAGACACCGAACTTGGAAGACCATCATCCTTGAGCTACGAGGGATCACCTAAGTAAATAAGTGTTGCTCTCCAGAACAGGAATAACCCTCTGACTTCAAAACAACACACGTTGAGTAGGAAAACAATCCTTTTTTATTGATGATAAGTAAAAGCAGCAAAGTAGAAAAGGCACTTTAAGGGAATACGTAAATCGAATTAGGTAAGAAGATAAGCAGGAACAAATTAGTCCAAGGTATGGTTCAGCAAAGTTCAAGAACAAAGTCCAGATTTCTCTAATAAAATCCAAAGAAACAGGGAAACATTGGCATGAGTATGTAATCACAAGAGACAAAGAGTCAAACCATAAACAAGAAATCCTTAAACATGAATCTTCCAAGCAAGGCTTCCATGAGCAAGAACTTAGCAGGATTCTGAAACGATGCTTCATCTGACTATATTTCCCAGGCTTGGGACTTTATATTAAGCCATTCCAAGCACTCAGAATTTGGTTTCGTTTTCCCTGAATGCCTCTCATCCTTATCTGTTGAAGCCTGGCAGAACGCTGAACGCCTTGGTCGAGCTGTCTGTTTTGGCTAATTTCCACCCACCTGTCTATATGCTCATTAGTTTCTGCAGGTGCCAAGTTGTTTTCAAGCCCCAAATCCTGGGAATTCTCTGGGAACAATTCAGGGAATAAGGCATCATCCCTAGGAACATTCTCATGGAAACTACACTTTGAACAGGTGTGTCTATGTCATTCTCTGCATCAATATCATTGACCAAACCATTGCCATCTTGAACCTCATTGCCATCATTCCCCACATCCAAAGCACCTTGATCTTGAAACACAATCACAGGCTGAACTCCAACAATAAATAAGATAAGCATTCAGACTCTACAGCATTCATTCTCAACCTTCCTAATGCCATGACCCCTTAATACAGTTCCTCATGTTGTGGTGACCCCCAACCATAACCCTAACATTATGAATTGCCATGTAAATAATGATCTGCAGGATGTATTTTCATTCACTGGAGCAAATTTGGCACAAATACCCGGTATGCCCAAATTTGAATACTGGTGGGGTTGGCGGGGGGATTGATTTTGTCATTTGGGAGTTGTAGTTGCTGGGATTTATAGTTCACCTACAATCAAAGAACATTCTGAACTCCACCAATGATGGAATTGAACCTATCTTGGCACATAGAACTCTCATGACCAATGGAAAATACTGGAAGGGTTTGGTGGGCATTGCCCTTGAGTTTGGGAGTTGTAGTTCACCTACACCCAGAGAGCAATGTGGACTCAAACAATGATGGATCTGGACCAAACTTGGCAGGGATATGCAATATGCCTAAATATGAATACTGGGGGAGTTAGGGGAAAATAGACCTTGATATTTGGGAGTTGTACTTGCTGGGATTTATAGTTCATCTACAATCAAGGAATGTTCTGAACCCCACCAATGATAGAATTGGGCCAAGCTTCCCACACAGAACCTCCATGACAAACAGAAAATACTGTGTTTTCTGATGGTCTTTGGTGACCCCTTTGACACCCCTTCATGACCCCCCCAGGGGTCTCGACCCCCAGGTTG
>NW_026844478.1:22142226-22179755 GCF_025583915.1 Anolis sagrei ordinatus
AAGTAAAAGCAGCAAAGTAGAAAAGGCACTTTAAGGGAATACGTAAATCGAATTAGGTAAGAAGATAAGCAGGAACAAATTAGTCCAAGGTATGGTTCAGCAAAGTTCAAGAACAAAGTCCAGATTTCTCTAATAAAATCCAAAGAAACAGGGAAACATTGGCATGAGTATGTAATCACAAGAGACAAAGAGTCAAACCATAAACAAGAAATCCTTAAACATGAATCTTCCAAGCAAGGCTTCCATGAGCAAGAACTTAGCAGGATTCTGAAACGATGCTTCATCTGACTATATTTCCCAGGCTTGGGACTTTATATTAAGCCATTCCAAGCACTCAGAATTTGGTTTCGTTTTCCCTGAATGCCTCTCATCCTTATCTGTTGAAGCCTGGCAGAACGCTGAACGCCTTGGTCGAGCTGTCTGTTTTGGCTAATTTCCACCCACCTGTCTATATGCTCATTAGTTCATTCAGGTGCCAAGTTGTTTACAAGCCCCAAATCCTGGGAATTCTCTGGGAACAATTCAGGGAATAAGGCATCATCCCTAGGAACATTCTCATGGAAACTACACTTTGAACAGGTGTGTCTATGTCATTCTCTGCATCAATATCATTGACCAAACCATTGCCATCTTGAACCTCATTGCCATCATTCCCCACATCCAAAGCACCTTGATCTTGAAACACAATCACAGGCTGAACTCCAACAATAAATAAGATAAGCATTCAGACTCTACAGCATTCATTCTCAACCTTCCTAATGCCATGACCCCTTAATACAGTTCCTCATGTTGTGGTGACCCCCAACCATAACCCTAACATTATGAATCGCCATGTAAATAATGATCTGCAGGATGTATTTTCATTCACTGGAGCAAATTTGGCACAAATACCCGGTATGCCCAAATTTGAATACTGGTGGGGTTGGGGGGGGGGGATTGATTTTGTCATTTGGGAGTTGTAGTTGCTGGGATTTATAGTTCACCTACAATCAAAGAGCATTCTGAACTCCACCAATGATGGAATTGAACCAAACTTGGCACACAGAACTCTCATGACCAATGGAAAATACTGGAAGGGTTTGGTGGGCATTGACCTTGAGTTTTGGAGTTGTAGTTCACCTACACCCAGAGAGCAATGTGGACTCAAACAATGATGGATCTGGACCAAACTTGGCAGGGATATGCAATATGCCTAAATATGAATACTGGGGGAGTTAGGGGAAAATAGACCTTGATATTTGGGAGTTGTACTTGCTGGGATTTATAGTTCATCTACAATCAAGGAATGTTCTGAACCCCACCAATGATAGAATTGGGCCAAGCTTCCCACACAGAACCTCCATGACAAACAGAAAATACTGTGTTTTCTGATGGTCTTTGGTGACCCCTTTGACACCCCTTCATGACCCCCCCAGGGGTCTCGACCCCCAGGTTGAGAAACACTGCTCTACAGTGCTCCCTCACCACTTAACGGTCCAGGAGTACTCGGTAAATCAGAAACAGGGTTTATTTTAAGCTCATAAAGACTTTAAAAAGTGTATAGCTACTAAAATAATGTATAAATATTAAAATAATATTAATATAAATATAGCGTCCCTACTTTGCAGATATTCACTTTATTGCGGGTGGTCCTGAAACATAACACCCACGATAAGTGAGGAAACACTCTTTTTTTATATTATACATATGTGGAGAAAAAGGAAGTAAGAGGAAGCACAATAGTCTGGATGCGAGGTCTTTTGTGGTAAGTGGATTTCAAGATCACAACAATGGACCACAAAAAAAGAGAGATTCGTCATGACAAAGATGCCGATGACACGTTCCTATATGTATGCAAGTGTGTCTCTGTGTGTTTCACGTTGCATTCCTGCCACCTTTTCCACACTAATCTGCTTTGAAGACTTACCAGCTCCAGAAAGAGAATATTTAAACGTAAACCTTGTTAAAATATTTGGGGAAGGTGGGGGAGACAGGGGGAGATCAGGACATGTGCTCCCACATCTGAGTTGAGCAGAAGACGTGTCAGGCTGAGTGACTGGAACAGAGATGGAGTTTGGTGTTAAATGGAGGAGGAGGGGAGGCACCCACAGCCCACCATCTTTTGATACTGCATCACAACATGTTCAGATTACATGCTTTGAAGTTGTTCAAGAGCCTCATCATATTACTTGTACTCTGTGATCAAATCTGATATGTGTGTGGTATCATGTGTTCCAGGACCGGCAAAGAGAATTTAAAATATTGATGTTTTCTTTCGTGTGTTTGATTTCCCTATTCTGTGGTTTTTGCATTGTGGGCTTTTTTGGATTCTTTTTTTTTTCTTGCCCCTTCCCCATTTCCTCTTTAGTCCAGCTAAACAGAGAAGGGAGCAATATCCATACTATAATTAAAAGACCGTAACCCCAAATTTCTGTTAGTATGACGTCCTGGCTTGTACTAGCTTGTGCTTTCAGTCATCGACTGCTGGATTTTAATCGCTGCTGTGCAGAACTTGGAGGCATTATAAGTTATAGTCGAGTTAGTGTCTGAAATTCCCTGTAGTAACCTACGGATGTGAGAGCTGGACCTTAGGGAAGGCTGAGCGAAGGAAGAGAGATGCTTTTGAACTGTGGTGTTGGAGGAATGTTCTGAGAGTGCCTTGGACTGCGAGAAGATCCAACCAGTCCATCCTCCAGGAAATAAAGCCCGACTGCTCATTGGAGGGAAGGATACTAGAGACAAAGTTGAAGTCCTTTGGCCACATCATGAGGAGACAGCAAAGCCTAGAGAAGACAATGATGCTGGGGAAAGTGGAAGGCAAAAGGAAGAGGGGCCGACCAAGGGCAAGATGGATGGATGGCATCCTTGAAGTGACTGGACTGACCTTGAAGGAGCTGGGGGTGGTGACGGCCAACAGGGAGCTCTGGCGTGGGCTGGTCCATGAGATCACAAAGAGTCAGAGACGACTGAACGAATGAACAACAACTAGTGTCTGAAAGCAGAAGGGGGATGTAAAATTGTCCAGAGCGTTGTGGGTACTTGTATAGCCATAGCATAATGCAGTGGTTCTCACCAGTGGTCCGCATGAGTGAAAATATGGTATGCAGCCTCACCATTAATACACGGTTGCCTCGAAACCCTGCATCAACAAGAGCAACCGGTCTTGTGAAACCCTCTTATAGTGCCAAGGCAAAAGGGATGTTGGGAAAGGAGAGGCTGACTACCCATGAAAGATAAGTACTAACCCATCAGCTCTCGATTATTAAATATGTTTTCTGTGGGTGAGCTGATGGCAACTGCTGGATGGCATACGTTCTGTATCAGAAACTAGAGCCGATGTGGTTTGTCCAATTAAATTTTCTGAATGAGCAACCCAAATAACCAAACCAAATCTAAAGTTGGCCCCATGTTAGCAGCCCTCAGGGGCGGCTCAACCCATTACGTAAAGAAAGCATTCGCAGTATAGTTGATTTTGTCCAGGGGCGCTCTTGAGGTGCTCTTGGGGGAAAATAGACCTTGACATATGTGAGTTGTAGTTACTGGGATGTATAGTTCACCTACAATCAAAGATCATTCTGAACTCCACCAATGATGGAATTGAACCAAATATGGCACACAGAACTCCCACGACGAACAGAAAATATATATCAGTGATTGGTTGGGGGGGATCACCAAAATACTGTTTGCTTACCATTGAAAATTACCTCTCTTCTTGGAGATGGTGGCAGGGTACAAATAAAGTTATTATATCATTATTGACCAAAATCTTATTCTTAATGTTGGAGAGTGGTCCCTGGTCAAGTGGTCCCTCGTCAAAAAAGGGTTGAGAACCACTGGTGTAATGAGACGGGTTGGATATCTCTATAAAACATTTATTTATTTATTTATTTATTTATTTATTTATTTATTTACAGCTTTTATATTCCGCCCTTCTCACCCTGCAGGGGACTCAGGGCAGATTACAGTGTACACATATATGGCAAATATTCAATGCCAATTTTTTGACATACAAACATATACAGACATACACAGAGGCTATTTAACTTTTTCTGGCCGTCAGGGGAGCTGTCGCTTTCCTCGTCCATCTGTGACGCTGATGAAGCACTTCCGCATTCCCCGCATGCTTCCCCGCTGGAATGCTTTGCTGGAGTCTTCTTTATGGCCTCTTAAATCAGTTAATTTAGCCTCCCCACACTTTAAGGTGGTACCTTATTTTCCTACTTGACAGATGCAACTGTCTTTTGGGTTGGAAAGGTCGACAACAGGCTACACAATTGGTTGGAAACCCACTCCAACCCAGGCTTGCTTTGAACTCATGACCTTTTGGTCACAGTAATCTTAATGCAGCTGACACTCAGCCAGCTGCGCCACAATCCCGGTGCACTTTTTTTGTGTCAGAAGCAACTTGAGAAACTACAAATTGCTCCTGACAAAAGGGATAAAAGTGTGACTATTACTTGGTGAAATATTGTACCTAACATGGCTGGTAGTATATCCAGATGCCAACTTTGTCCCCATATCTGCTATGATGCTAATATTACCGGGGCCTCCAATCTGATGCATGTCATGTTATGCCAGCGATGCCCACTCTGCACTGGAAAACAAACAAATAGGGCAGTCCCTCTGCAAGAGGAGAAATGGACACAAACTAGACAGTAGGAATGGCAGTACCCAGACACCAGTTGGAGAACATTTCAGCCTTCTTGGACAAGCAATAAGGGACTGAAAGGTTGCAGTCCCTGAACAAGGAATTTGCAAAGGTAGACTAGAAAGAGAATCAGGCACTGAAGAAGCACATGTTCCATTGTCTCTATGCATCCTGAGTCACAAGGCCAGAGTCTCTTGGAGTATGGGGTCTTCTGGTCTTGGCAGATGGGAGGGCATGGCAACGTGCCAGAGTGAAGGCCCTCTGATGTCTGGAAAGCTCTAGCATGGTTAGATATTTAATAGGGGAGGTACAAAATCTAGTGACTCCACCAATAATAAAGGATGGGGTGCTGGCTAAGTCCGATTGGCATTTAATTTTAGTTATTTGCGCTTTAATCAAAGATTTGGCTTGGTTGTTGACATGATCACAAAAACCATATATTGTTGTATTCAGGTTGAGGAGAAAGTTTAGAAAGTGTGAAATACGTCTGTGTGTACCTATGAACCTTCAGATCGCCAGCTGACTTGTGCTGACCGCGATAATTTCATAGTGTTTTCTTATGCAAGGAATACCTATTAGGCTTGGGCGGTTTCATTCGTTAATTTCGTAATTCGTTATTAATTCGTATTTAAATTAGCTTACGATCCAATATTGAGCCATGCAGGACTACTGTGAGGATTAATTAAAAATCGAAACATTTTTTCCAATTTATTTCGTATTGTTTCGTAATTGTTTCGTAATTGGTTCAAAATTGTTTCGAAATTGTTTCGTAATTGTTTCGTAATTATTTCCGCATGTCTGGTGCAAGTTTTATAGTTGTTGTTTGTTTTATCACACCAACAGTCAACAACAGAGGGAGAGGGAAGCTTCAGAAGTTCCCCCTGTCCCATTTGGAGGGTTTTTTAGCATATTGCACAATCGCGTCCACCATTAACGAATCGATTTGTAATTTTACGAAATTTCGTATATTTTTTAAAGGAAAATTTCGGAATTCTTTAAAAAAAATGAAACGCAAGGACCCCCCTAAAAACGAAACGAGTTTAGAACCAAATTTTTCCATGGTTACCCAAGCCTAATACCTATAGGTCGTTTTGTAAGGTCCTTCTTCTGAACTACTTCCTGCTATTTGAGATTCATCTATGAGCAACCATGGATCTCTTGGCAATCAAGAGACCACTATAGACCACCATAGCTTGGGATGGCATACCCAAAATGATCTCTATGTACTTCACATTCTCTAAAATAATAGTGTTCGATGCAAAAGTAGGCATAATTATGTTTTTTAAAGGTTACTGAACAGCTCTGCGAGAAGCCATTCATAGGTCGGCCATGTCATGGAACCCATTATTAACTGTCATTACTCTGTAAGGTAGGCTGAAGGAAGGTTTCTCAGGTAATTGCTAATGAGGGCATGTGTAATTTGTTCCACATTGTTTGATGAATGATGTACTGTAGTTTCCTGCTTAGTCTTCAGCCGTGGGAGCTGGCTGCAAAGGAAACTTTGAAAAAGCCACAACAATGGACTTTTTTTTCAGTTCTTTACATGAAAAGCATACACGTCGAAATCAAAATGAACTTCTCTTCAAAGAAAGGTACAATCCAGAGAGCACTTTGGTGTTTAGCCTCCCTCTGAAGGTCCTAACCTGGAACAATGCAGCCTAAACGTTGTTGTACTTTAGACAGTTTGAACAAGAGCAAGATAGAATTGGCAAGGGACTTGGTAAATGAGATTAATTGTTCGGAATGTGATATCACGCGGTGGAAAACCCAAAAGGGGATGAACCAGAAGGAGTGCTTTAGCGGCTGCCTCGAAAGTGGAGGTGAATGCTTGTCTGCAAAATGAATGACGAGGAGCGCCATCGCTGCCACCTCGGAAGAAGAAGCAGGCCGCTTGCCTCAAAAAGTTTCAGTGTTGGAGGTCTTTGGATTTCTGCATAAAGGAGATTCAACTGGTATTGCTATGTTCACTGAAATGACAGAAGTAGCCACTGAGTATTCTAGTTGTACAACGGGACACGGTGGAATCTCATTGTCAGATAAACAACCAAATGTACAGGGCTTATATTCAGCTAAAGGATGATATCATTCAACTGCGCCCGTACCTTGGGAAGTCTGACTTGGCCACGGTAGTCCACGCTCTGGTTACATCCCGTTTAGACTACTGCAACGCTCTCTACGTGGGGTTGCCTTTGAAGACAGCTCGGAAGCTCCAACTAGTCCAACGCTCGGCAGCCATGATTTTAACAGGAACGGAGCGCAGGGAGCATACAACCCCCCTGTTGCGCCAACTCCACTGGCTACCGATCTGCTACCGGGCTGAATTCAAAGTGCTGGCGTTGGCCTTTAAAGCCCTAAACGGTTCCGGCCCAAGCTACCTATCTGACCGCATCTCTGCCTATGAACCCACCAGGACTTTGAGATCTTCCGGGGAGACCCTGCTCTCGATCCCGCCTGCTTCTCAAGTTCGGCTGGCGGGGACGAGAGATAGGGCCTTCTCGGTGGTGGCTCCTCGGCTGTGGAACGCCCTTCCTACGGACATTAGACTAGCACCATCTCTAATGGTATTCCGCAAAAAGGTGAAGACCTGGATGTTTGTGCAGGCGTTTGAGTAATTTAGTGCAATCTGGTAATGGAACATAGGAATGGAACAATGGACGACGAATCTGGACTACGCTTGGATGATGAGAAGATTGGGTACGGTTGTTTTTTGTAATAATTGTGCATTGTAATTGCTTATTGGTAATTTATGGATAATGTGTTAAGTCAATTGTTATATGTTGTATGGAACCACTGCTGTTTCTACTGTTTTTACTGTTTGTGAACCGCTGTGAGTCGCCTTCGGGCTTGAGATACAGCGGTATATAAGCAAAGTAAATAAATAATAAATAAATAAATAAATAATAAATAAACTATTATGAGATTTATACTGCAGATGCACAATGTAGACTCTTGACAGTTTCATTCCGGTTTCCTTTCAGCTCTGCTCTCAAAATAGCGACCAGCCTTCTGGCATCCTACAGTTAGATATCAATGCAAACATCTCTTGGAGACACATAGCTGGATGCTGTTGTTGTTACATTTGTAGTATTGTTTTATTCAATATATCCTCCTTTTCTCTCAAAATTATGACTTGTGGCAGCTAAGAATATAAAAAATGAACATTAACATAGAAGAGATATTGATAGCAACCCAACCCTGCTCCCGCTCCCACCTCTTTCGCAGGCGTGATTGGTGGGGACGAGGGAGAGGGCCTTCTCGGTGGTGGCCCCCCGACTCTGGAACTCACTTCCCAGAGACATCAGACATGCCCCAACTCTGGCAGTCTTTAGGAGGAGCTTGAAAACGTGGTTGTTCCAGTGTGCCTTCCCAGAATAAGGAAAACTCTCAGCATTATGTCCTCAAAATGCACTTTACTACTGCTTTAGGATTGACTGCATTCCCTCATTCTCTCTAAAAATCCTATCCCAATTATATCCTACCTGGTTCACATCAGCACTATTTTTTAATTTTAATCTATCTACATTTGGCCCGGCCTTTGGTTTTAAATGTTTATATGTTACTGTTGATTGCTTATTGTCTATTTTGTTTATGTGATTATGATTTATATTGTATTGATTGTTTATTGATGTTTTGTTTTATTGATGTTCTGTTTATTGATGTATTGCAGGCTTGGCCTCATGTAAGCCGCACCGAGTCCCTTGGGGAGATGGTAGCGGGGTACAAATAAAGTGTTATAAGCGCTGCGGGTGGCACAATCGATAAAACCCTTGTGCTGCTGAACTGCTGACCTGAAGATTGGCAGCTTGAATCCACAGGACAGGGTGAGCTCCCACTGTTTGACCTAACTCCTGCCAACCTTGTTGTTGTTCATTCGTTCAGTCGCCTCCGACTCTCCGTGACCTCATGGACCAGCCCATGCCAGAGCTCCCTGTCGGCCATCACCACCCCCAGCTCCTTCAAGGTCAGTCCAGTCACTTCAAGGATGCCATCCATCCATCTTGCCCTTGGTCAGCCCCTCTTCCTTTTACCTTCCACTTTCCCCAGCATAATTGTCTTCTCCAGGCTTTGCTGTCTCCTCATGATGTGGCCAAAGTACTTCAACTTTGTCTCTAGTATCCTTCCCTCCAGTGAGCAGTCGGGCTGCCAACCTAGTAGTTCAAAAACATGCAAATGTGAGTAGATCAATAGGTACCGCTTCAGCAGGAAAAGGTATAAAAGCACTCCATGCAGTCGTGCTGGCCACACAACCAGGAGGTGTCTATGGACATGGCAGACTTCTCAGCTTGGAAATGGAGATGAGGACCTTCCCAAGAGGCAGAGATGAGAATCACCTCCAGAGCCGGAAATGAAAGGAGAAGCCTTTGCCTTTGTCTGTGCATTTGTGTCTCATTGTGTTTCATTGTAACAAGGCACTGAATGTTTGCCTGTGTCTGTTTATATTCTGTAATCCACTCTCAGTCCCCTTGGTGAGAAGGGCAGAACATAAATAAAGCATTGTTGTTGTTGTTGTTGTCCTAGAAAGTTTTCTGATTGGTTGGATGGATTGATTTTCCCCCCAAATTTTATGCCACTCCATAACATTTACGTATCAGAATTTGGCTTGCCCTAGAGACAGAAATATAACTTCAAAAAAAGAATTCTAAACCATGTGTGTAAGTTTTTAAAAATAACGTTGGAAAGAGAATTCATAATTAAGACATACCATTGGACATCTTGAATAACTTGAGAGAGGCTGAAGTTTCATAGCAGCCATTCATTTTCCTTCCTGTCTGGTGTCTTCTCTTAAATGGATGTTTTCAGCCATGTGAAGAGATCAAAGCTTGGTTCTAGACTACTTGCTGCAACAATTTATTATTTCATTTTTGGTCAACAGAAGTTAATGATGCCTTTCCATCACGATCATTTCATCCAGGTTGCACAGAATGAATTATAATACGTGTAGGCCTTAAGTTATTGCTGTTCACAGTTTAAAGATTATACCACAAAGTAATTTATGACTTTGCTGGCTTTGGCTTATCTTCCTCCCCAAACGAAATGGGTACATCAAGATTATTAATGTCCCAAATGGGCCAGTAAGTGTCCCTATCACAAATAAGAACTGGTCTGGAAATCACGACCTTAACAATGTCAAATGGAAACAACAGCCAGAAGACGAGCCCGCTGTGGAAGAGGTTGATCCCAAAGTATTTTAAGACAACACACTGCTGCCGAGTCTATAATATAACCTATAATTGAATATATTAAATACATGGTTACTGCAATACTTAATGATATGCTGGAGGATGAAAATATGATAATGAAAACAAGGAAATTTTCATTTTTCTGTGTTTTGCATTTTCATTTTTTCTCTAATGGGGACCCTAATGGAGGATTCATAACTTAATGGCAGGTGATTTTTTTCGGATGTATGTGCCAAGAAGAAAACACTGCAACGTACCATATATACTCAAGCACAAGCCGACTCAAATATAAGCTGAGACACCTAATTTTACCACAAAAACCTTGGAAAACAGCATCTACTGGTAAATTTCAAAATAATAATAGATACAAATAGAATTAAATTAATTGAGGCCTCAACAGGTTAAATGTTTTTGAATATTTACATAAAAAATTAAGATAAGACTGTCCAACTCTGATTGAACCATTATTCTAACCTTCTTCAATGTAAGGGTGCTTATGTATGCTTCCAATAATAGAGTAAAATAATAAATGTAATAAAATATTAATAATAATAGAGTAAAATAATGGAAATGTAATAATAACAATAATAAAGTAAAATAATAAATGTAATAATAAAATAATAATAATAATAATAATAATAATGAGGAAAAATGAAAAGACAAAGAGGGAATACCGTAAAAACACAATCCAGAGCAGAAGAGAAAACTGGTAAAAGAAGGCTCTCCATGGACAGTTCCTGGGAAAAACTGAGAGCCAAATTGACAAAGGAAAATCATGGCTGTGGCTCACAAATGGATCTTGGAAAAAAGAGATGAAGGAGGGCCTGATTCTGGCAGCCCAAGAACAAGCCATTAGAACCAATGCCATCAAAGTCAGATTTGAAAAGTTGACAACATATCCCAAGTGTAGACTCTGCAAGGAAGCATCCTCAGCTGCTGCAATAAGATCACGCAGACAGACTACAAGCAGAGGCATAACACCTTTGCTCAGATGATTCATTGGAACTTGTGCCACAAATACCATCTGCCTGTGACAAAGAACTGGTGGGATCACAAGCCAGAAAGAGTTACAGAGAATGAACACGCCAAACTCCTCTGGGACTTCCGGATTCAGACAGACAGAGTTTTGGAGCATAATACTCCTGACTTCACAATCGTGTTAAAAAAACAAAGTATGGATCGTTGATGTCACAATCCCAGGTGACAGCAGGATTGCAGAGAAACAACTGGAAAAGCTGACACAATATGAGGATTTAAAATTCAAACTGCAAGGACTCTGGCACAAGCCAGTCAAGGTGGTCCCAGTGGTGATCAGCACACTGGGTGCAGTGCCTAAAGACCTTGGCCTGCACTTAAACAAAATTGGCGCTGACAAAATTACCATATGCCAGCTGCAGAAGGCCACCTTACTGGGATCTGCACGTATTATTCACTGATACATCACACAGTCCTAGACACTTGGGAAGTGTCCAACGTGTGATCCAATTCAACAGCCAGCAGAGTGTCTGCTGTGGACTCATCTTGTTGTGTTTCTAATAATAATAATAATAATAATAATAATAATAATAATAATAATAATAATAATCACATCCTCAGCTGCTGCAAGAAGATTGCAGACAGACTACAAGCAGAGGCATAACACCATTGCTCAGATGATTCATTGGAACTTGTGCCACAAATACCATCTGCCTGTGACAAAGAACTGGTGGGATCACAAGCCAGAAAAAGTTACAGGGAATGAACACGCCAAACTCCTCTGGGACTTCCAGATCCAGACTGACAGAGTTTTGGAGCATAATACTCCTGACCTCACAATCGTGTTAAAAAACAAAGTATTGATTGTCGATGTCGCAATCCCAGGTGACAGGAAGATTGAAGAGAAACAACTGGAAAAGCCTTGGTGTGCACCACCAAAATCACTGCTATCCATCCTCAAACTCTGCAATTCTGGCAGTGTGTGTGAAGAGGTCCTATATGAGTCTATACTGTCAGGTAATCTGGAATAAGCAGATAATCTGGGATCAGATCCTGGAATATAGGACAGTGTCAGAGGGACCTTAGTCTGTTTTCATAAAAAACTTAGGTTCCAAAATGTTTCCAAGTCATCATCCCACTATATTCTGCACAGGTCAGTCCTCATCTGGAGTACCATGCTCAGTTGTGGGCACCTTGTTTTAAGAAGTAAGAACAACTTCAGAGAAGGGTGCTATAGGAGAAATGAAGAGTAGACCCTATGAGGCGAGGTTGAAGGAGCTGGACATATTCAGGTTGGTGAAGAGCAGACTGAGAGGTGATGTTTTCACTCTCCTGAAAGATCTACTTTAAGTGCTGTCACAAAGACAAGAGTGAAGGCTTTGTCTCCGCTGCATGAGAAGGTAGAAGTAGCTCTAACTCTTTGAAGTTACAGAAGGGTTGAACATTAGAAGGAACTTCTTGGCAGTACATGTGTCACATCAATGGACTCAATTGCCTAGAGAGGTGGTGAGTTCTCGTTCTTTGGACATCTTCAGAACAAGGCTGGACTGCTATCCGCTGGGGATGCTCTAGTTGGAGATCCTGTTCTGAGCAGGTAGTTGGACCTGATGGCCTCTTTCAGCTCCACAGGGATGTGATTCCTCTTAGCAGAAGCCCAACTCCCTTAGACAACAACAGATGCAGAAGATACAAATCAAGGAATGCAAACAAGTCCACAAATATCAAAGCCAAACTTAAATGCAAATGTTCAGACTGACTTTATTCTTCACATAATCCCATGCAATCCAATTGTTGAGCTGAATGTATTAGCCATGTTTCTATTTACTTCACACTGGTTGCATGATATGATATTCTAGCTCATATAAACAAAATGCTAGTGCAGCTCTCTCTCTCTCTCTCTCTCTCTCTCTATATATATATATATATATATATATATATATATATATATAGTCACTATTTGTATGTTTGCAGCACTGTATGAATGTGGCAGCTTTCTGATTGGCTGTCACTTTCACAGGCAACTGTGACCTCCAGGATGATGGATCTGGACCAAATTGCCATGCATAACCCCCATGACCCACTTTACATTGTGGTGTGGTTTGGGGGAGGAAGGATCACGGATGATGGGGTTTGCACTTTCCATCGCTTCGGCTCCCACAGACCACTACGACCCCCAGCAATGTTGGGCCAGGACCAAACTTGGCACACAGAGCCCCCATGACCCACTTTACATCCTGGCCCAGTTTGGGGGAGGATGGACCATGGATGATGGGATTTTCATTTGTAGTATTAACTTCTGTTGTTCACTCACTTCCTGAGACTACTGGGACCAGCATGAATGATGGACCTGGACCAAACCTGATGATGCTGATGATTATGATAATAATCATAATAATGATAATAATAATAATAATAATAATAATAATAATAATAATAATAATAACTTTATTTATATTTCACTCTATCTCCCCAAAGTGACTCAGGGCGGATTCCAAACATAAAAGGCAAACATTCAACGCCCAATACAACAACAATACATCCATACTAACAAAATTTATATAACCCAACATATACACACAAATTATAACTTAACAAAATAAAATTAAATAAAAAGTACAGCTTGTTATAACAGACATAAGACAAAACTTGACACACATAAGCCCCATTACCTACCTCATGCCCTGGTGAAGTTTGGAGGAGGTTGGACCATGGACGATGGGATTTGCAGTACCTTCATCTGATTTGCTTCCCACAGAACACTTCATCCCCCACAAATCACAGACCTGGACCAAACTTGCCACACAGATGACCCCCCCCCCCATGACCCACTTTATTTCCGGGTGTGTTTGGGGGAGGATGGGCCATGGATGATGGGACTTGCATATGGGAGCTGTAGTTCACCCGCACCCACTGAACCCAGTTGACATTGGATCTAGACTAAACTTGGAACACAGACAAACAATGCCTTTCTCAAATAACCCAGGCACCGCTGGGTACTCAAGCTACTGTATGTGTGTGTGTGTGTGTGTGTGTGTGTGTATAAAGAGAGGGAGAGGAGAACAACTTGGAACATATAGGGAATGTTGTTGGGGAACGTTTTTTATGATCTTTATATACATTTTTTCACAATGAATATTATTACCCATGTAAAATCAATTCAGAGATGTATAGATAGATAGATAGATAGATAGATAGATAGATAGATAGATAGATAGATAGATAGCTAGAATATCAGTGTCATATTATGATAACACACTGTACCTAAAACTGTGTTGTCGGTCTCCAATGTTGCAGAGAGATGTAGCATTTTAACTCCAGGGTATATGTTTGAAAACGAAGCCTGTATAAAAGTAGTCTGCAAAGGTCGTCGTCTTCTTCTTTTTTCTACCGCAGCCCAGATATTTCTGCTAAATCACTTTGAGTGACATTTCTTTAGAAACTTTCCCCATGAGGAATCAGTAAAGAAAATTCTTTTTTACCTCCCCGCCTATTGTAGTATGCTTCAAAAATCATACTGAAATGCTGCACTGCCAGACTGAAATGATGGGGTAAATATAGCTCATTTTCCTATTGCCAACTATGTTGCGTAAAAATGGGCAGCAGCTGCTGGGAAACTGGAACTTCCTACCAGTCCTAACCTATTATTGTTGAGGGCATTGATTGAATGCAAGGAGAGGCAGCACATGCTACTCATCTGGGATTATAGATTATATAAAAAATATCATATAAAATGATTTCTGCTCCTTCTTTGGCCTGGAAGTTCACTTCCACGTTCTCATACTCTTCTTTAGTTGAGTTTAGTGAGGATAGTATATAAAAATAATATTTTTGGACTCAATACACAAGTGGTTTCCTGCTCTTTTTAGTATGTCCATGGAAGGGGAAATTGTTTTGCACCCACCATTTTATTGGACCCAATTTCCACTGCCATATAATGCAGTTTGGCCCAATTTTGGATTATTATCCTATAATTATGCTTATCTGGAATTAAGGCTTCTGACATCCATTCATCTTTGTATTTGCAATGACTAGACTTGTGCACAGTAGGCTTGGGCGGTTTCGTTCGTTAATTTCGTAATTCGTTATTAATTCGTATTTAAATTAGCTTACGATCCAATATTGAGCCATGCAGGAATAGTGTGAGGAGTAAATTAGATTCGAAACAATTTTTTCAATTTATTTCGTAATTATTTTGTAATTATTTCGTAATTATTTTGTAATTATTTTGTAATTATTTCGTAATTATTTTCGCATGTCTGGTGCAAGTTTTATAGTTGTTGTTTGTTTTATCACACCAACAGTCAACAACAGAGGGAGAGGGAAGCTTCAGAAGTTCCCCCTGTCCCATTTGGAGGTTTTTTTAGCATATTGTGCAATCGCGTCCGCCATTAACGAATCGATTCGTAATTATACGAAATTTCGTATATTTCAAAATTTTTAAAAGGAAAATTTCGGAATTATTTAAAAAAACGAAACACAAGGGCCCCCTAAAAACAAAACGAGTTTAGAACCAAATTTTTCCGTGGTTACCCAAGCCTAGTGCACAGATCTGTTTTCATTCAGTATCTTCAGTACCTTCAAGAGCACATAATGGAAAGGACCCTCCTGGTACAAAAAACCCCACCCAACACGAAAGCAAGCAGGAGCCAATCCCGGTTCCTCCTCTGCTTTTTGGAAGCACGCAGCACTCGTCATGCAGAGCACGGAGAACTGCCGTGTCCTCTTGGTTCTTAAGCCCTTTCTTTAAACACGGGTCTCCTCTGCAGACAGAAGGAAAAGCATCACAGGAACTAACCTGGACAGAGCATATTATTTGAGAACACAGAAATGCTGGACCACTCTCACAACCACCGTTAGACTACACAGAGAAGCCACTGAAATCTATAAGCATGTGGATAATTTCAAGAGAAAGGAGGAAACCATAAAAATGAACAAAATCTGGCTAGCAGTATTCAAAAACTCTAAAATTATAACAGTAAATAAAGAACAACATTCAAACTCCAGACAAGAAACAATCAGGGACAGCTAATCACCTCTCAGCAAAGGATTCCCCCAGGCAGTAACAAGCCACACCAAAAAAAAAACTGTCAGGCCATTAAATGCTGACCAAAGTGGCCAATTGAAACATTCACACTTAGCTCCAACAGACAAGAGTTCTTTCTCTCACCCTGGAAGTTCCACAGATGATGATGATGATGATTATGATGATTATACTAGTCATATGACCATTTCATAATAGAAAGACAAGGCAAAAAGGAGAGGACAGCAGGTTCCACAGATATATAAACCCCAATTTCCTAGTTTCCAACAGATCTCACAACCTATGAGGATGCCTGCCATAGATGCAGGCGAAACGTCAGGAGAGAATGCTCCTGGAACATGTCCACACAGCCAGAAAAACCTACAACAATCCATCAGAGGAAGAGTGGCATCTTAAGTAACTGATGCTTTTAATCTAGGTCTTAATGAAGGATATAAGAACAAATGATGCTATTGCCTAAAATGATGCAAAGGGAAGGGGAATTCCACCCATTGCCGCCAGTGTGTTGAAAATAGCCGATTTTTCGACTGTGTAAGGAAAAAGCCCTTTTGGAAACCCATTATCGAGAGGCAGCTGAAAACAGATATGGGGGGGTTTCCGGTATCTGGCAAGCAGAACAGGATCGAGATTCACCTGAAACGCAAAAGCCTACTGTGCATCATTAAAATACTGCATTTTCAAGATGCCTTCAATTCAAATTAATTGATCAGGAGCCCCCGGTGGCGCAGTGGGTTAAACCCCTGTGCCAGGAGGACTGAAGACCAACAGGTCGCAGATTCAAATCTGGGGAGAGCATGGATGAGCTCCCTCTATCAGCTCCAGCTCCTCATGCGGGGTCATAAGAGAAGTCTCCCACAAGGATGGTAACACATCAAAACATCCAGGCATCCCCTGGGCAATGTCCTTGCAGACGGCCAATTCTCTCACACAGAAGCGGCTTGCAGTTTCTCAAGTTGCTCCTGATGAAATAGCAGGGAGAAGATTTGAGGAAAAGAGACAAAAGAGAGTTCCTGAGGTCTGTAAAAGCATGGTTTATTCTCGGTTGGTGCCAACTGGATATGGACCCTTCTGGTATGCCAAACAACAGGGTGCTGAACAAAATAATTGCCTTGGTTGATATACCCTTTAAAATTATATGCATGCATCATACAAGCATCACAATGTGTGTCACAAAATTCCACTTTTACGTTGACTTCAATAGCATATTTTAACTTCAACACCTTTAATTTTCCACTAAGCAACTTTATCTAAAGAGCTGCTTATTAGTGTACCATCCTGTAACCCATAGCGCCAGAATGCCTGGTGATAGCAAGAACTTCCATCCATCTTAAGATAAGTCCCTCCTGAAGAAACCTCTTGATAGCAAGGCTTATTAATGGGATGGGTCATGATATTTGCCAGATGCCTTAGACATTCCTTTCAATAGACCTCTTTGTGGCCTCTTTGTGGCATCTAATTTGCAGCTTTTAGGAAGAGCATCTCTTTCCAAGTGAATGTTCATGCATACATACATATACCTTTGTGATTTCATTTATATTTTCTAATTCCTATTTCTAATATGGTTACATACTACTCCTTTGTTGCACCAGCTCCACTGGCTACCAGTTTGTTACCGGGCACAATTCAAAGGGCTGGCTTTAGCCTATAAAGCCCTAAACGGTTCTGGCCCTACTTACCTCTCCGAACGCATCTCCTCCTATGAACCGACTAGGACACTAAGATCATCTGGGGAGGCCCTGCTCTCGGTCCCGCCTGCATCACAGGCGTGCTTGGCGGGGATGAGAGACAGGGCCTTCTCAGTGGTGGCCCCTTGGCTGTGGAATGCCCTGCCTGCAGATATCAGATTGGCCCCCTCCCTGCTGTTTTTTCAGAGGAAAGTGAAGACCCGGCTGTTCGAACAAGCATTTGATTAAACAGTGTAATTGAACATAGGAATATGGAATAATGGATGACGAGACAGGATTCTGATTTTACTGTTGAGGTGCTAATGATTTTTATACTGGTGTTAATGATTTATGTGATAATTGTTTTTAATTACAACAAAAATTGTAATTAATTACAAAAAAAATTACAACAGCAAAACAACAGAGAGTAAACAATCAGGCACATCAATTCACTCTCAACAAGAGATTCCCCCCAGGCGCTTCCAGGCCATTGAATGCAAATCAAGGTGATCAGCTGGAACATTACCCTGGTCATTCCACAGATATATAAACCCATTTTTCCTACTTCCTACAGACCTCACTCCCTCTGAGGATGCTTGCCATAGATGCAGGCGAAACGTCAGGAGAAAAATTGCCTCCAGAACATGGCCATATAGCCCAGAAAAACCTACAACAACCCAGTGATCCCGGCCATGAAAGCCTTCGACAATACATTGTTTTTAATTGCCCTATACTTGTTTTGTGATATTTTGTACTGATGTCCACTGCTTTGAGTCGCCTGAGGGCCGAGAAAAGTGGTATAGAAATAAAGTAAATAAATAAAAATAAAAAAATACATCCAATATATTTTCCAATGTGTGTATTATGTATTTCCATCATGCCTTCATCGCTGACATGACAAAAAAATTGGTCGGTGCAGGTGAGACTTATGTGTCTTCATATTGTATATACTATCTGGCTGTAGGTCTCCCTAAGACGTCTTTCCAGACTTATATAGAGAAAGAAAGCATTAAATCTACCTGCCAAACATGTAGCTGGAGTAAGTTGTAATGGGTTGCAGGCCGCTTTGAAGCAGAGAGTACTCCAGCTATGCCAATGTTTTATTTTGTTTTGTTTGTTTCCTCCATGGCCTCTGGTTTGTCCTTTTTCTGATTTGCTTTTGGATATCCTGGAGAAAGCTGTCCCTTTTTCTGTTTCTTTGATTTTACAAGGAACACACAAACCAAACAGAAGAGGATATGGATATCGGTAACATCAGTACTAAATCAAATACTTGGTTATTTTGGAACATAGCTTTTTTATTGCTCTTGGTTTGAAAGAAGATCAGGAAATCATTAAAAAAGAAAAGCCCCACCACATCACTTTTTGTGCAGTGTAAATTATTGCTATTGCTGGAAGAATTCTCAAATTATTCAGAGCCTTAAAGTTTTATGTGCTGTATATACACATGTCTCTGTGTTTATTTGATCAATTATTTTTACCCTGTTGTTTGGCATTTCTGTATGAAAAAGAATAAAAGATGTGAAGCGGATCTGTGATGTTAAGGGGGTAGATAGGAGAAAAGTCCAGAAAAAAAAAAAGATGTTGTGGTTGCAAACTTTCTTTAAGATCAAAGAATGCCAAGTTACATCTTTCTTATTTGGTTTGAAAAATCTGACCATGAATAACTGTCTTTGAATTTCCGTCATTGTTGAGGAATAACTAGCAAAAGGGAGTGTGGAAGTAAGAGAGAAAAGAAACAAGGAAAACGCAATACTTGTTGCAACAACTATTTAAGGATTTCGATTCCTTTTTTTTTTTTTTGGCCATTCATTGTTTTTACAGCTCTGGCCTTTACAATGTTTATACAGATGCCTCTATCATTAATCAGAGTGAGGAGACAACATCAGGCAACAAATATGAGGAAAGAGATGGGTAGTAGCAACAACGATTGTGTAGAAAAAATATCTTTAAGATGGGCTCAAAGCCAACCTTAAAAACTGTAGCATAGACACCAAGAACTGGGAAGCCCTGGCCCTTGAGCGCTCTAGCTGGAGGTCAGCTGTGACCAGCAGTGCTGTAGAATTCAAAGAATTCAAAGAATGGAGGGTGAAAGAGAGAAACATACCAAGAGAAAGGCACATCAAGCCAGCCCCAACTGGGACCACCTTCCACCTGGAAAATGATGCCCTCACTGCGGGAGAACATGTAGGTCAAGAATAGGGCTCCACAGTCACCTACGTACCCACCACCAGGACACCGAACTTGGAGGACAATCTTACTCAGACAATGAGGGATCACCTAAGTAAAGTAAGTAAGTAAATAAATAAGTAAGCAAAATAAGAGGAGATTCCATCTGAACATTAGGAAGAACTTCATGACTGTGAGAGCCGTTCAGCAGTGGAACTCTCTGCCCCGGAGTGTGGTGGAGGCTCCTTCTTTGGAAGCTTTTAAGCAGAGGCTGGATGGCCATTTGTCAGGGGTGATTTGAATGCAATATTCCTGCTTCTTGGCAGAATGGGGTTGGACTGGATGGCCCATGAGGTATCTTCCAACTCTTTGATTCTATGATTCTATGATTCTATGATTCTATCTTCATTGGCAACATTTTGGTTGAGACATATAATCTGGATGCATTGAAACAGCTTGTGGAGGATTTACCAAGTCTAACCAATAGTCTTCCCTGATGCATGTGGGACACAAAGGACTTTATAGGTGTCATCCATGTGCTTATGTTCTCTGAAGTTTCTACAAAATGTCTGTGATGCACAGAACTGGCAACTTTCCCTTTTGTGTAATTGTTCTGGATATGGCTTCCACAGGAGATTAATGCATTGCCAAGAATATCTGAAGAGATTATGGACCAAAGCACAGTTTTTCAACCTGGGGGTCAGGATCTCTGGGGAGGTCACAAGGGATGTCAGAGAGGTCACCAACGGCCATCTGAAAATGCAGTATTTTCTGTTGGTCATGAGAGTTCTGTGTGGGAAGTTTGACCCAATTATATCATTGGCGGGGTTCAGAATGCTCTTTGAGTGTAGACAAACTATCCCAGCAACTACAACTCCAAAATGTTAAGGTTTAATTTCCCCAAGCTCCACCAGTGTTCACATCTGGACATATTGAGTATTCATGCCAAATTTGGTCCAGATCCATCTTAGTTTGAGTTCACAGTGCTCTCTGGATGTAAGTGAACTACAACTCAAAACTCAAGGTCAATGCCCACCAAACCCTTCCAGTGTTTTCTGTTGGTTATTGGAGTTCTGTGTGCCAAGTTTGGTTCAGTTCTATCGTTGGTGGAGTTCAGAATGCTCTTTGATTGTAGGTGAACTATAAATCCCAAATGAAAAAAAAAATCAATCCCCAGCAATTGGGGCGTATTGGGTATTTGTGCCAAATTTGGTCCAGTGAATGAGAATACATCCTGCATATCCAATATTTACATTATGATTCATAACAGTAGCAACATTACAGTGATGAAGTAGCTACAAAATAATATTATGTTGGGGGTCACCACGACTTGAAGAATTGTATTAAGGGGTCGCGGCATTAGGAAGGTTGAGAAACACAGGAATAAAGGATGCTATTGGCTAGCAAAGTAGGGAAAAGCTTGTCATTCACCTGCATCAGTTCCATTATAAGGTATGGTTTTCACTGTGAGACCACACATATTCACTGGTAGTATGCCCACTCTGGGTGAAAAATCCAAAATGTGGCAGCCTCAGGGGAGAGGCTACCATCTGCACAGATCTATCCACAACCTAGGTGCGAATTCCAGACAAAAATAATAATAACAATAAAACTTTATTTATACCCCGCCACCATCTCCACTCGGGGCGGCTTACATGAGGCAAAGCCCAAACAACAAATTACAACAAAGTAAAACCAAAAAAACAAACAACAGGCAACAACATCATAATTACGTAATAACAAAAGAAAAAAAACATATAAATACATTACAATCACAGTGACAATGGGCGGGCCACATGTGCAGAATAAAGTGATTTTTAAAAGATATTTTTATTAGGATATTATAAAATTACAGCGAAAGAGGATCTCTCTTTCCTTATCTCTTTATCTTTCCTCCACTCTCCTGCTCTTTTCTTATTTATCGGGGTTGGTATTTCCCATTACCTGGGTGTGAGATCTTCTTTACTTTCTCCTTAGAGATTCTTATATTTCATTCTTTGTTGCATGGGCTGGTGACGGTTAAAACGAACCTCCTAGCTCGATCCCAGGGGGGCGTCCTGCCTCCCGCTATTGGCTTGGACCCTCTCAATCCCCTCTCCTTGAGGGAAGGGAGTTCTTTGGGGTCTACAAGCCTCCAAACGGGTTTGCTACACCTTTACCCTCAACCTGGGAAAGGTGGGGGAGCAAAAAGCTTGCCCAAAGACACCTCCACGCTGGTCCTCATCGGGAGCTCCCTCTCAGTGAGGTTTGCCCACCACCATCACCCACCAGAAGTCCATGTGCAGAATAAAGTGATTAAAAATGACTCAGGTGAGATAAAAGGAGGTGCAGGTTATTCACAAGGGGAGCTCAATTAAAAAACAGGGTTTTGGAACCAAGCTTTCCCACGAAGGGGGACACGCATGTACTCCAATGACAGAAACATTGAGGTTGAGTGATAGTATGAGGTTATGTAGCTACTCACCAAAGGTACAGTGGAAGAGCCAGGTTTTGTGGTTCTTTTTAAAGGTTTCTAGGGTAGGGGCTTTCCTAATCTCTCCAGGTAATGAGTTCCAGAGTCGGGGGGCCACAGAGGAGAAGGCTCTCTCCCTAGTGCCCACAAGGTGAGCTCGTGAAACTGGCAAAGATTTGTTGCCTAAGTGATTCCTAAGTGATTCCTAAGTGTTGCCTAACTGATTATGAAGTCAGGTACCATATTCTGACTTCCTTAAACATCCATTAGAATCATAGAATAATAGAATCATGGAGTTGGAGTTGAGAGGAGATATGATAGCCATGTATAAATATTAGGCCTGGGTAACAACGGAAAAATTTGTTTCTAAAATCGATTCGTTTTTTGGGGGTTTTTGCGTTTCAATTTTAAAAAGAATTCCGAAATTTTTCTTTTAAAAAGTTCGATATTTACAAAATTTCATAAATGTTAAAAAAAACAAAACAATAACGAATTGATTTCGAAACAATAACGAATCGATTTGTTAATGGCGGACGCGACCGCGAAATACGCTAAAAAACCTCCAAATGGGACAGGGGGAACTTCTGAAGCTTCCCTCTCCCTCTGTTGTTGACTGTTGGTGTGATATTATAATTTTTTTCACTAATTAAAAAACAACTATAAAACTTGCCCCAGACATGCGGAAATAATAACGAAACGACCTCAAAACGATAACGAAACGAATACATAACGAATCCGAAGCATTTACGAAACGAATTTAAAAATTCGTTTCGTTTTTAAGTTGCTCCAGAATGGTTCGTTATCGCTTCGTTATAAAAAAATAACGAATTTTTAACGAATTACGAATTAACGAAACGAAACCGCCCAGCCTTAATAAATATGTGAGAGGAAGCCACAGGGAGGAGGGAGCAAGCTTTCTTTCTGCTTCCCTGGAGACTAGGACGTGGAACAATGGCTTCAAACTACAGAGAGGAGATTCCATCTGAACATGAGGAAGAACTTCCTGACTGTGAGAGGTTGGACTGGATGGCCCATGAGGTCTCTTCCAACTCTTTGATTCTATGATTCTATGACCTCCTGGGCCACCCAGTCCAACTCCCTGCCAAGAAGCAGGAATATTGCATTCAAATCACCCTGACAGATGGCCATCCAGCCTCTGTTTAAAAGCTTCCAAAAAAGGAGCCTCCACCACACTCCAGGGCAGAGAGTTCCACTGCTGAATGGCTCTCACAGTCAGGAAGTTCTTCCTCATGTTCAGATGGAATCTCCTTTCTTGTAGTTTGAAGCCATTGTTCCGTTGCGTCCTAGTCTCCATGGAAGCAGAAAACAAGCTTGCTCCCTCCTCCCTGTGGCATCCTCTCACATATTTATACATGGCTATCATATCTCCTCTCAGCCTCCTCTTCTTCAGGCTAAACATGCCCAGCTCCTTAAGCCGCTCCTCATAGGGCTTGTTCTCCAGACCCTTGATCATTTTAGTGACCCTCCTCTGGACACATTTAGCCTTCCTGGTGTTTTGAAAACCATACTAAGTATAGTGCCTGACAAGCACACACAGACACCAAAGTTGGTTATTACTTCCCAGATTTACCCTAAATAAATTCTACGCTGCCATGTAAAATGCATAATAACTGCTTTGAACTGAGACAAAAGGCAGTGTAGACTCATATAATCCAGTTCAAAGTGACATTTCCAGCTTGGGTTTTATTGCTGAGGCTTTGAGTAACCATGGACTACAGAAAACACAACTGTAGTATTGGATGCCTTTGAGATGTGACCAGTAGCAGCTCAGGCAACGGGATTTGTACAGCTTTGTATCTGTATATGTGAACTATCCCTAAATACAGAGAGAGAAACGTTTACTTTTAACTGCTTCAATATGTTACCATCAGCATTGTTAGAAGGTTGATTTAAGAGGCTCCAAGGTAAAGAGCAAAAATATCTGTATGCAGCAGAAGGAGTGGAAACAGTTGAGCATGTTCTTTTGCATTGTGTTTTGCATAGAGATCTCCTTCAAAGAATGTTTAATCAACTCCTCAGTGTAACAGCTTTTTCAGGGAACTCTTTTGCCTTGGAGATTCATCTCCCACCATGTTTCTTGGTGGGAGAAGGGAAGGAAGATCGATCTTAGCACACATTAAGAGCAGGAAAAGTAAAGTCTCCAAATGTTTTATTAAACACCTATTCATATATATGGAATAACCTTTTTACTGTCTGTTTCCTTTTAACTTCCGTAGTATGTTTCTCACTTTATGACTGCAGTAAATAACATCGGCATTGATAAGACGGGCATTGATATTTTATTGGTTAATAAAAACACATTCTATTAATACAACTCCAAAAACACAATATACTCTATGGAATATTATTAAATATACAAACAATTATATATGAAATTCTGTTCTTTTCTCTTTTGTCAGAGGGGAAAAGACATGGAGACAGGTCTCATGAAAAAGTCATATCTGAAGTTTTCCGATTTCTATCTATTTAGCGGTGTGTCTCGTATGCTTCTGCAAAGGTATTTAGAATGGCTTGTAAATCTTCTTCTGAATGAGCACAGGCTATGTTATCATCGGCACTTTGGTTTTCTCAATGTTCAATGACAGGTCAAGCTTCTCATATACTTCTGCAAAGGTGTTTAGAGTGGCTTGTAGGTCTTCTTCTGAATGTTCACAGACTACGCTATCATTGGCATATTGGAGTTCTATAACAGATGTTGCTGTGACCTTGGTTTTGGTTTTCAACCTGCTAAATAGCTTGCCATCTGTCCAATAGATGTTTTCCACTCTGGTGGGAAGCTTCCCACCCACAAGATGAAGTATCATAGTGATGAAAATGAACTTCAAGAAAACCAAAGTGCTCTATCAGTAGTCACCAGCCAATCTGTCTCCAATGCCAGAAATACAGCTTAATGGTGTAACATTAGAAAATGTTGACTATTTTTGCTACCTTGGCAGCCACCTCTCCACAAAAGTCAGCACTGACTTTGAAATTCAACATTGCCTGAGCTCTGCGAGTGCAGCATTTTTCCAAATGAAGCAGAGAGTGTTTGAGGATTGGGACATCTGTAGGGAGACCAAGGTGCTTGAATGTTCATAAGGCTATTGTCTCCCAATCCTGTTATACACCTGTGAAATGTGGACTATCTACAGACATCACACTCAACTCCTGGAATGATTCCATCAGTGCTGCCTCCAAAAATCCTGCAAATCTCTTGGGAAGAAGACAGGTGGACAAATGTCAGTGTGCTGGAAGAAGCAAAGACCACCAACACTGAACGATGCTCCTACCCCATTAACTGTGCTGGACTGGCCACATTGTCCATATGCCTGATCGTCATCTCCCAAAGCATTTACTATACTCCCAACTCAAGAACAGCAAACGTAATGTTGGTGGACAGGAAAAGAGATTTAAAGATGGGCTTAAAGCTAACCTTAAAAACAATGGCATAGACACCGAGAACTGGGAAGCCCTGACCCTTGTGTGCTCTAGATGGAGGTCAGCTGTGATCAGCAGTGCTGCGGAATTCAAAGAGGCTTAAATGAGAGAGATAAAAGGAGAAACGTGCCAAGAGGAAGGCGCATCAAGCCAACCCTGACCGGGACCGATGTCCTCACTGTGGAAGAACATGTGGGTCATGAATAGGGCTCCACAGTCACCTATGTATCCACCGTCAAGATACTATACTTGGAAGGCCATTATACTTAGACAATAAGGGATCACCTAAGTAAGTAAGTAAAGTAAGTAAGGGTGTTTCAGGGCCTTTTCAAACCCTCTGTAAAGAACAACACTGCTCAGTATTTAAATGATGTATACTTGCATTTCAGAAAGTTAGTTCAAATTCATTCAAGGAAAATTGGAACAAATTTAAACTGGTAATTAAGTCAATTAAAATGGAAGTAAAGGAAAACACTGTGCGAACTCTCATATGCTGTTTCATGTCTAGATAGTCTAATTTGCATATAGGTGACATCATCGTTATAGAGAGTGACAATTATGGTGGGAAAAAAGCAAGCCTTTTTTTTTCCACAGGATTTACAGCAAAGGAGGGACTGATTGCCATAAGATTGATAGTGCCGTTGATGCAAGTAGATACGGTTTTGTTTAGCAGTCAGCAAATGGCAAGCAATTGTATGAGATTTCCTCGAGATGGATTGAACTGCAGTGGCATTATTGTATCTGTAATTGCCTTATGCATTGCCATTTGCTTTGAATTATCATGGAGAGTTCTTTTCAGAGCATCATTTAATGTGCATTATGCTTGCCGGTGAAGAATAACTGCCCTTCTTTGGAATACAGGTGCATTCAAGGAAGGTTAGGTAATGTCATGAATATATAGCATGGAGTAGCAGAGGAGAGACATTAAAAAGGTTCAGATTGTGTGGCCAGTCTTTTAGAGGGGAGCAGACAGTGGGAGGTGCATCATAGCAATCTGTTAGTTGCCTTTGCAATGTACATATCTGGTTAATTCAAGGAGCTGGAACACAAGAGGGCTGATAATAATTTGTTGATTTCATTGTCAGCCTTGTCATTATAGATTTTGCCTGATCTTAGTATAATTACAGACACTCTCGGGATATCTACAGAAGGAGACTGTCTTTCTAATCCATACAGGTATAAAGAAAGAGAAAAGTTGTCTTCTAATTCACTATCTGAAAACACTTGGTGTGCTGGTACAGCTGTACCAGAAGCTCCAATTTGATTTGCGTTGTATTATATGTTTGCTTGCAGCCCTGGGTTTCAGGGACTCTACAGATAGGTGGCTTCCTTTGGTTGCAGTCATAGGGCAAGTCACCTGTCCATCATCGTTAAGTTTTGGTCCCGCCCCTTGCTCAGGGCAATTGGGAAGGGAAGGGAGCCATTTTTAGTTAGTCTCAGCAAGGAAAGCTAATGTACAGGACGTGTGCAAGCTTCCCCTGTACAAAAGCTTCAACCCTTAAGACTTTCCGGGAAACAGTCTTAAGAGTCTCCAAAGATTTCCAGGAAAACAGCCCTAAAGACCAAAGAACTCCAGCTGGAGAATATCTAAGCCTTTACTGGTAGGTCCACTCGGCGTTCGAGACGCAATTCAACCCGGTAGCCCACATCAGTAAAATTAGATTACAGTCAGCCTGGGAGAAGTTAAAAAGGGGATTTTCCTTTAAAGCAAAGAATTAGTTATTGAAGACAATTGCCTGTCCTTCGTGGGCAAGATTAGGAAGCCACCAGTTGCATAAAAGCCTGGAATCATTTGTTTAACTTTCTGAAGACAAGAGAAGTTTCTGTTTGATTGTTCATTAATAAAGGACTTTGTTATACTTCACAAGCCATCTAAAGATCATTTGTGGTGGAAAACCTCTGAGAACTTCTCTTCAGGGCCCCCTGGCTTCCCGCTGGGCTCAAGTTGCATGTCCTAATTTAAAGACAATTCTTTACAGGCCCAGCTCATGATAAAACCGTAACAGAGCTCTCAGCCTTCACTTCTGAAGGCTAAAAATGCCCAGCTCTTTAAGCCACTCCTCATAGGGCTTGTTCTCCACACCCTTGATCATTTTAGTTGCCCTCCTTTGGACGCATTCCAACTTGTGAGTATCTCTCTTCAACTGCAGTGCCCAGAATTGGAAACAATATTCCAGATGTGGTCTGACCAAGGTGGTCTGAGCAAGGGGCGGAACCAAAATTTAATGATGATGGACAGGTGACTTGCCCTACAACTGCAACCAAAAGGAACCACCTATCTGCAGAACCTCTGAAAGCCTGGACTGCAAGCAAACACTCAATACAAAGCAAATAAAATTGGATCTACTGGTCCAGCCGTATCAGCACAGTTACAGTATCCCATTCCTGAAATTTCCGATATAGTATTCTTATTAATTTTTTTATCGCTTTTCATTACTAAATCCCATGTTGTCTCTTGTATTACAAAGCCATTCTTATTGTCTTTCTTAAAGCTACCAGTTATTTGGAAATGGAATACCTGTTATTGTTCACCCTGAAACCCTTAATATTATTATTGTATTAGAAGGAAGACATAATAAGAACAACAACAGCAATAACAGCCACAAGAATATGACAGTACTCAAACCCTGTGAGAAGTGACTTTCCTACACCTCTCTCCATAACTACTATGCTATGCACAAAGATTAATCTCCAGCCTCCAGCTTATATACATTATACTTTATGTGCAGCTTTTTCAACAGCCCAACCACTTTGCAAACCATTGAGGGGACTAGTAAAGGTGTATATAAATTCTTAAAATAAGTTAAATAAACATGGCTCTCCTGTTGTTGTTATTGTTATTGTTATAGCTTGGCACAAATTATTTTACCACCGGCACATCTTTGCTTCATGTAACAGCCTGGCTGCCCTTGGATTGTTATTATCCTTACTAAGTTATTCTGAGGCACACCCTATTAAAACAGCATTAAAAACACCAAATTGAGTGTTTCAATATGTCACCTTTATAGTGTAGATGTAGTAATTATACACATATCCCTGGAATGTGGAAAGCTGGCCATGAAACGACAAACATTTATCGAAGCGAGTGCTGTGATAATGAGAAATATTCCGGTCATTGGAAAAAGCAGCCAGTGTTTTTATTCTTCTGCCAGACACCCACCTCTTTAAAAAAAATTAAATCATAAAAACATGCAGTGCTTATAGCAACCAATTTTTAAAAAGAAATTGCGATACTAACATGCAAATATGATTCTATATTTTTTTTATAAAAATGATATACCTCACTTGAAACAATCTGTTTATAAATTCTATGGCTCGTATGGAGCACAAAGCTTCGGAGAAGCTTAAAGGGGTTACAGGCTTCTCTTCTGCCTCCCTCTCTTTCTCTTCTTCTTTTTCCTTTTCATTTGCCCTCAAATGTGAATGATAATTTTCCTTCTTCAGCACCTTTTCTTCTCTGTAGACTGCCAGGTTGCCACCTGCCTCACATCTTTTTTGACAGGCAGAGCAGGAGAAGAGTATCATGATATGATCCATGAATTAAGCATGGGCAATCCATGGTTCTGAATGGTTCTAAAGTACTTACAAAACTAGAGGGTGTTGGTGCTTTGCTTCTAAAGTGTTTCTAAAGTTCTGATGGTGAAAATTTTCACAACTCTAACAAAACTTTTCAAAATTTAATGAAAAATGGCAGTTCCTAATTGGTTCTGGGATGCAGATGAAGACGTAGATCGTAAACATTGGGGGAAATTCCCAGCCTTTTACCAATACGCAAAAACATTTAACTTTGATGACTTTGATTATGAGGATCTGAAGAATGATGACTTTGTCTTCATGAGGTGGAAGGAACAGGTCCTGGTCCCCAATCACACCAATAACAAAATAATAATGAAATTTTGAAAGTTTTGTTAGAGTTCTGAAATTTTCACCACCAGAACTTTAGCAACACTTTAGAAGCAAAGCACCAGCTTTAGACTGGGCTGTTGTAGGTTTTTTCGGGATATATGGCCATGTTCTAGAGGCATTCTCTCCTGACATTTCACCTGCATCTATGGCAGATATCCTCAAAGATAGTGAGGTCTGTTGTAACTAGGAAAATGGGTATATACATCTGTGGAAAGACCAGGGTGGGACAAAGGACTCTTGTCTGCTGGAACTAGGTGTGAATGTTTCAACTGACCACCTTGATTAGCATTTGATAGCCTGGAATGCCTGAAGCAATCTTTTGTTGAGAGGTGATTAGATGTCCCTGATTGTTTTCCCTCTGCTGTTTTGCTGTTTTAATTTTACAGTTTTTAAATACTGGTAGCCAGATTTTGTTCATTTTCATGGTTTCCTCCTTTCTGTTGAAATTGTCCACATGCTTGTGGGTTTCAATGGCTTCTCTGTGTAGCCTGACATGGTGGTTGTGAGCGTGGTCCAGCATTTCTGTGTTCTCAAATAATATGCTGTGTCCAGGTTGGTTCATCAGGTGCTCTGCTATGGCTGACTTCTCTGGTTGAAGTAGTCTGCGGTGCCTTTCATGTTACTTGATTCGTGTTTAGACAATGCTGCGTTTGGTGGTACCTATGTAAACTTGTCCACAGCTGCATGGGATACGGTAGACTCCTGCAGAAGTGAAAGGATCCACCAATACACCAGCTTTAGAAACTAAATAATAATGAACTATGAAGAATGAACATGGAATCGCTAAATAATGCTACTGAACAATGAGTTTAACAGGATGACACTGGTGATCATATGCTTTTAATGGTTTTATATGTTTTTTATAATATTATGTGGAATGTTTTGATTGTATTTTTATGAGTGTATGGCATCAAATTGCTGCCAATTCTGTGAGCTGCCTTGAGTTGTCTTGTGAATGAGAAAGGCAGGCTACTAATACCGTAAACAAATAAAATAAACAAATTGCATCTTTTACTCTTCCAACTGGCCGATTTTCTAATGAGTTGCAATATGCATACAAAAGCTGGACAAACTGGAGGTAGCACAGAGAAAGAAGTCCACATTCATGGAGCGAGGGGTGGCATGAGAGAGAAAGTATTTCAGTATTTATTTTCAGTACCTGTATTCCGCCCTTCTCACCCTGCAGGGGACCCAGGGTGGATTACAATGCACATATACATGGCAAATATTCAATGCCATTAGACATAGAACATATATAGACAGACTCAGAGGCAATTTAACATTCCAGCTTTTCCGGCTTCATGAGCGTATGCTCAATTCCGGCCACAGGGGGAGCAGCCACTTCACCATCCACTTGTGACACCGAATCCCTGATGGAGTACTTCCTCATTCTCACGCAGCCTGCTGGAAGGTTTTATGGTGTCATAAATTAGTTAAATTAGCCTCCCCGCATAAAGCGGCACCTAAATTTCTGACTTGACAGATGCAACTGTCTTTCGGGCTGCATAGGCCAATAGCAAGCTAGACTATTAATGGTCAGGAGCTCACTCTAACCCAGGCCAGCTTCGAACTCATGACCTCTCAGTCAGTAGTTGTGCTGGTACAGCTGTACCAGGAGCTTCAGCTTCATTTTCTTTCTATTGAGTGTTTGCATATATTCCAAGGTTCCATGCATTTTGCAGTAAGGTGACTTCCCTTGGTTTGTAATTATAGGGCCAATGACCTGTCTATCATTGTTAAGTTTTGGTTCCGTCCCTTTTTCCAGGGCTGTGGGAGGGAAAGGTAACCATTTTTAGTTCAGTCTTATAGTGGAAAGCTTAGCTACAGGACGTGGATCAGCTCCATCTGTAGACAAGCTTTGTTTCTCACAGCATCCGGGGGAAAACAGAAGCATCTGGGTCTACTCGGGTAACCAGAAGCAATTGGAGCTGGGAGATGGGAGTAGATCCCACACCAGCAAGCATAGAAAGTAGATTGCCTGGAAGGGGTTAAAAAGGGTTTTCCTTTTAAAGAAACGAAACAGTTCACGAAGCCAGTTACCTGTCCATTTGGGCAAGTTAAGAAGCATTTGTTTGACTTGTTGAAGATCTGAGAAGTGTTTGTTTAAATTGTTGAAGATCTAGGCAATAATAAAGGACTTTGTTAAACCTTTCAAGCATCTAAAGACTTTTGTATAGGAAAATCCTTAGGGCCTCTCAGCTGAGGCACCCTGTCATCCTGCTGGGCACAAAGAGCACTGTCCTGTTCAAAAGACAATTATTAGAGGCCCAGCGTGTGACAGCACAGTAGTGATTTAATGCAGCTGGCTACATGCCCGCTCAGAGGAAGATATGTGTGTGCTGGAGTTTCCCTGTCTAAAGATTATCCTCCCTATTCCAGTTACTTTTAATGGAACTGCACTGAACCTATGCTTAAAGGCTGCTAGGAGTTGTGAGTTATGGAGGTAAGTTTTATTGAAAGATATGTTTCCAAGTGACATACAGGCATGTGAACATCAGCCATAAATCCATGTCCGTGTCATTTTGGAGTAGCTGTCTCTGCATCTAGGCATTTTCAGCTGGAGACAAAGTCTTATTAAATAAATAAATAAAGCAATTGTTCTGTGTAGAAACTGTCATGTAGTGCCACCTGCATGTGAATCATCATATATACAAGGGTTACATGTGCATCTTTTTCCCCTGTGGATATACATATATGATTTTGTATATTGTCAAAGGTTTTCATGGCTGGAATCACTGGGTTGTTGTAGGTTTTCTGGGCAGTCTGGCCATGTTCTAGAAGCATTCTCTCCTGACATTTCACCTGCATCTATGGCAGGCATCCTCAGGTTGTGAGGTCTATTGGAAACTAGGAAAATTGGGTTTATATATCTATGGAAAGTCCAGGTTGGGAGAAAGAACTCTTATCTGTTGGAGCTAGGTGTGAATGTTTCAGTTTGCCACCTTGATTAGCATTTCTTGGCCTGACAGTTTTAGGTGTACCTTGTTACTGCCTGGGGGAATCCTTTGTTGAGAGGTGATTAGGTGTTCCTGATTGTTTCTTCTCTGGAGTTCCCCCGTGTTTGAGTTTTGTTTTTTATTTACTGTTATAACAAGGATGACCTCTGAAACACAAATCAACTTTTGTTCTCTCCGGTTTCTAATTTTAGGATCAGAAATATAATGAGTGATTTGCATGTGAGGGTTATCCCTCAGTGTCTGAAACCATGTGACAAAAATATAGGCATAAAATAACCATGAATAATGTCTAAAATAATCCTATTTTTCAGTGCTGAAATTTGCATGCTGCTTGCATACATAACGCTGCAACTCATCTATCGATTTGGAGCCCTTGTTGGTTGAAGAAAACTGCCAAAAGTGAAAGAAAAACAAAGGATTTCACTTACTGCAATGATACAACTTGAATGATAGTGAAGTATGTACACTGGGGAGCAATCAGTTACGAGATCTATTCCCTGGCCCATCAATGTACACGACAACATTTGAAAACTATGCATATTGTGTAAGTAGCGTTCAAAAATGGCACGGATGTTACAAACCCAAATCTGTGATCCATCTATTTATTATTTATTTATTTACAGTATTTATATTCCGGCCTTCTCACCCTGCAGGGGACTCAGGGCGGATTACAATGCACATATACATGGCAAACATTCAATGCCATTTAGACACTCAACATATATAGACAGACTCAGAGGCAATTTAACATTCCAGCTTTTCTGGCTTCATGGAGGTATCCTCAATTCCGGCCACAGGGGGAGCTGCCTCTTCACCATCCACTTGTGACACTGAGTCCTTGATGGAGTACCTCCTCATTCTTTTGCACACTGCTGGAAGGTTTTATGTTGTCGTAAATTAGTTAAATTAGCCTCCCCACATAATGCGGTACCTACATTTCCTACTTGACAGATGCAACTGTCTTTCCAGCGGCATAGGTCAACAGCAAGCTAGACTATTAATGGCTGGGAGCTCACTCTGACCCGGGCTAGTTTGAAACTCATGACCTCTCAGTCAGTAGTGATTTAATGCAGCTGCGCTACAGCCTGGTCCTATTCAGATTCTCTCTTCTTATTCAGTCATAATTATCCATATTGAGTAAGCAACGTGGAAAAGTCAGTCAATGATGTCAAAGTGCATCCTTGCTCTATGTCTTCTTGCCAATACATAAAGCTGCTGGCACTTATACATATTTGGTGTTCTACCCCTATTAACTAAAATATAGCCAACAGAAATCAACTGCTTTCTTTCCCAAGTTTCTTCACCTATACCAGTATTTCTCAACTTGGGGGTCGGGACCCCAGGGGGAGTCATGAGAGGGTGTCAGAGGGGTCGCCAAAGACCATCAGAGGGGTGGCCAAAGACCACCAGATGACCAACACTATTTTGTGGAAGTTTGGTCCAATTCTATCATGGGGCTACCCTTGAAGACGGCCTGGCACTACAACTTGTCCAATGTTTGGTGGCCAGATTAATAACGGGGGCGAATTACTGGGTCAACCCCCCTGTTTAAGGAGCTGCATTGGCTGCCATTTATCAAGGTACAGGTCATCACCTATAAAGCCCTTAACGGTTTGGGACCCGCCTACCTTTGTGACCGTATCTCCTTCCATGAACCTGCCCGATCCCTCCGATCACCTGGGGAGGCTCTCCTTTCACCCCTACCATTATCTCAGTCCCACCTTGTGTGAACAAGTGAGAGAGCCTTTTCCACAGTGCCCCCCCCCCCCATCTATGGAATACCTTGCCAGGTGAGATTAGGCAAGCCCCCACTTTAGAAAGTTTTAAGAAGAATCTGAAAACCTGGCACTTCCATTGTGCTTTTGGAGATTAACCATATAATCTCATATTGCCAGTAATCCTCAATATTTGTTCTTAGTGCACACCTCCCCCCTGTACAAAGGTCCATTTTTCGACCCCATTTCGGAAGAGTTCCTCCCTCACAAATTATCTGCTCCACTGCTTTCTCACACAGAGGCGGCCCTAGGTAATTTTCAATGGTAAGTAAACAGTATTTTGGTGCCCCCCCCCCCCAACCAATCACTGATATATATTTTCTGTTCGTCGTGGGAGTTCTGTGTGCCATATTTGGTTCAATTCCATCATTGGTGGAGTTCAGAATGCTCTTTGATTGTAGGTGAACTATACATCCCAGTAACTACAACTCGCATATGTCAAGGTCTATTTTCCCCCAAGGGCGCCTCAAGAGCGCCCCTGGGCAAAATCAACTCTACTGCAAATGCTTACTTTGCGTAATGGGTTGAGCCGCCCCGATCTCACCCCGTTTCTACCTTTAGTATTTTACTCTATACATGCGGCCCACTCACTGTTTTGTGTTATGAATGATTTTATTGCAATTTTATATTGGTTGTAGTTTTCTTATAGTTTATGTTTTATGTAATTGATTATGTGGTTGTTTATGTTTGGATTCTATTTATTATGTTGCGTTGTTGGGCTTGGCCTCATGTAAGCCGCCCCGAGTCCCCATTGGGGAGATGGTGGCGGGGTACAAATAAAGTTTATTATTTATTTATTATTGTTGTTGGTGGGGTTCAGAATGCTCTTTGATTGTAGGTAAACTATATATACCAGTAACTACAACTCCCAAATGTTAAGGTCTATTTCACCCCATCCCCCACCAAACTCTGCCAGTGTTCACATTTGAGCATATTGAGTATTCGTTCCAAGTTTGGCCCAGATCCATCACAGTGCTCGCTGGATGTAGGCGAACGACAACACCAAAACTCAATCAATGGCCACCAAACCCTTCCAGTATTTTCTGTTTGTCATGGGAGTTCTGTGTGCCAAGTCTGGTTCAATTCCATCATTGGTGGAGTTCAGAATGCTCTTTGATTGTAGGTGAACTATAAATACTAGCAACTACAACTCCCAAATGTTAAGGTTCATTTTCCCCCAAACTCCACCAGTGTTCACATTTGGGCATACTGAGTATTCGTTCCAAGTTTGGTCCAGTTCTATCATTGTGTGAGTCCACAGTGCTCGCTGGATGTAGGTGAACTACAACTCCCAAACTCAAGGTCAATGCCCACCAAACCCTTCCAGTATTTTCTGTTGTTCATGGGAGTTCTGTGTGCCAAGATTGGTTCAATTCCATCATTGGTGGAGTTCAGAATGCTCTTTGATTGTAGATGAACTATAAATCTCAGCAACTACTCTCAGATGGCAAAACCAATACTCCCCCCCCCCCCACCCCACCAGTATTCTAATTTGGGTGCATGGGGTATTTGTGCCAAATTTGATCCAGTAAATGAAAATACATCATGCATATCATATAGTTACATTACGATTCATAACAGTAGCAAAATTACATTTATGAAGTAGCAACGAAAATAATTTTATGGTTGGGGTCACCACAACATGAGGAACTGTATTAAGGGGTCGCGACATTGGGAAGATTGAGAACCACTGATCTATGCTAAGTAAGCAAGTCAACATATATAAGTTTGGGCATTTATGAGACCAAATCTGGATAGAACTTATTTTCCTTACTTCCTAATTTGCAGTGACACGCCAGACGAAAACAATTCCTGTTAAACTGCATCACCAAGACAGCAAATTGAGTTAAGCATAAAATTAGACGTGCATTGTCAACATTTGATAAATATGTAACATCTAATACTGGCAGCTTTGCACAAATTGAACAATGACACAAAAATGTCTGCAGTGCTGGCATTGACTATATTGGAGTGATGATCATTGGGAACATCTCTTCTGTTCAATTCAAATGCCTTTCGATTTGAGGAAGCAAGCAGCTGACAAGAGCTTTTCACATCTTACTCTCTCATTGTGGCATAATTCACGGGTGATGTAGGCCTTCCAACTTAAGCTCATCATTAATGTGACTAAATCAAACACAGTTATAAAATGATTTCCTTTCCCTCGTTTCCCATCTGCATGTTCAATTTCTTTCCACACCTTCTGATTAAAATTCACTCCACACATTTCAAAACTGGGCCTCAGCATCACATTCTAACACACTCAATTAATACGTAAAGGTATGTTTTACCTTTCCAAAGTGTCATGTCTTTAATCCTTCTTCTCCCCTTGCATTCATTATCTATCACCATCTGATGTCATCCACCTGACATCCGCCGGGAAGTAGCAGCCAATAGTGAAAGGACCAAGGCAGAGACATCTCCAGCTCATCCCTGTTTGGGTATCAGCCAGCACGTCAACAACTTAAATCAAGAAATAGTTTTCTAAGATCTACAGAGACACTCGCTGGAATGCCTCAGCAAGCGAGAGTCCAAAAGTGGCAGGCTCAAACCCAGAACCTCAACCTATGGCTGATACCAAATAGGAAACTCCCCCCTGGGCACACAGAGGACTGGGCGACTTGGAGGGCGCTGAACAGACTGCGCTCTGGCACCACGGGATGTAGAGCCAACCTTCAGAAATGGGGCCACAAAGTGGAATCCTTGACATGCGAGTGTGGAGAGGAGCAAACCACTGACCACCTGCTGCAATGCAACCTGAGCCCTGCCACATGCACAATGGAGGACCTTCTTGCAGCAACACCAGAGGCACTCCAAGTGGCCAGAGACTGGTTAAAGGACATTTAATCAACTACCAAACTCACACATTTTGTATTTTCTCTGTTTGTTTGCTTTGTTCTGTTAGAATTGACTGGCTGCCCTGACACGAGAAATAAATATACATAAATCTGATGTCATCTCTTAAAATGGGGGCCATTTGGATGTGTTAGTGACTTCCTTTCATAGAATCCTAGAGTTGGAAGAGACCTCGTGGGCCATCCAGTCCAACCCCATTCTGCCAAGAAGCAGGAAAATCGCTTCAAAGCACCTCCGACAGATGGCCATCCAGCCTCTGCTTAAAAGCCTCCAAAGAAGGAGCCTCCACTACACTCCAGGGCAGAGAGTTCCACTGCTGAACACCAGCTCTCACAATTAGGAAGTTCTTTCTAATGTTCAGGTGGAATCTCCTTTCTTGTAGGATAAGCCATCTCATACTAAAAACTCCAAAGGTCTGTCTGGAATTTCCTGGAAACTCTAGAGTAATCAGTGATGTAATTAAAGCTAATGGGATTTTGGTCTGCATCA